>CAWUFW010020894.1:0-137270 GCA_963921515.1 Calotriton arnoldi
TGCTATCCTAATTCAACATTCGGTCACTCCGCTGTCTGTGCGGCGGTTTCGGGTGTTTCCGCTGCAGGACAGACTGCCGCGGATGGATTTTTACCTGCTCCGCACGGTCCCGGCGGTCTTTCGTGGATTCCGACCGCTGCGGTCGGATTTTTCTGGCGGTTCATCGTAATCTGACCACCGGTTTTCCCGCGGTACATGCGGACGGTTAATTTCCGCTACCACGGCGGTTGGGTTGCTTTTCCGACCGCCATCGTAATCGGCCCCATGGTCCATTCATGGAACACTGAGCTTTAACATTATTAAGATATTACGCTTCCTGGCAAAAGGGTGGTCGTGCTGGCATTGCAACCTCTGTTTAGAAATTGTGAGCATATTCCTTGTGTGGCAAAAGTATGTATTTTCTCATAAAAAACATAAAAATTATAAATCTCTCTCAAACTTACTTATGCCTATCGTGGTGAAGTATTGTGGAAGTCTTGTGTCCGCTTTCGTGGTTTTATTTAAATGGAGACACCTCAAGTAAAGATATGGCATCCAACTCCTCATTTTGGCTACTACAATGTGACTGATTAAGTATTCGAAGTGTGTTTGTATTTTATGAACATCAATGTCCTTCGCTCTGATCTCCAAGAACTCAGTGTATGTAGCATTGACAAACGAACAGGATATCAATTATTGGCCCAGAAGGAAGCTGTCTGTTCACATATTCAGTTCCACCCATGTAAAATATTCTGTAAATATCAACGGAATCAGCAGGTTCATTTAACTACTCAGTGTACCAAGTGACAAAGCTGGTAGTACTGTAAGGTTTTTATTTTTATAACTCTTTATTGTTTTGTCAACAACAGGTACAACATGTAGTACTGTAAGTTTTAATAGTACTCTTGCTCCGGTGAGCAATCTTTATTAATTAAGCATTTTTCCAATGACTAGGAATAGTTTCCTGGGGCAGTGATAAATACATTTGATGGATTTGAGATTTTAACTAGAAATTATTAAGCTGTGTGCGCTTTAACAATTTCTTAAAATATCCACTTACTACTTTTCATCTTGCTGTCTTATCTACAATTTCAGACCTTTCTAGCCCCACACCCATTTGCTTCGGAGTCCTTCTCTGACCCTCAATCTACCCCAACCCCCTTTTGGAGAATGTCACACCCCACTGGAGAGTCTCACACCCCACTGGAGAGTCTCACATCCCACTCAGTCCTCTTTGTTTATCTTTGAAGTGCCTAGCAGCCATGACTTTATCCTCCCACCTTATGTTTTAAAATATAATTAAAACCTAGCCACTACCTGTGACGTGCCCGTCCCATGTAAACTTGATAAATTGTTTTGCTGACTGAATATGTTGTGGCGCGTGCGGATGACAGGGGAGAAATAAAACAAAAGGAAGGAAATGGGCAGTGCAGGGACTTCAAATATAAAATGAAAGCAGAGTTTTTTGTAGGAGGGTAACGGAACCTGCACTTCTGCCCCCACCCTCAATTATTGTAAAAAAGAACTAAAAAACAAGCATCAAAAGATAAATATTCTAGCTAACAAGCTGCAGTTAAAACCGACTGTTTTGACAATATTGCTCCTTAAAAATAAAAAATGTAAATGAAACCTATTGAGGTGAATCTGTTCACATCATCTAAAGCTGTATCCAGTCACCCAGAGGTAAAATCTGCAAACTCGATGGAAACAGTCAGTTGCAGTCAAATAAAAATTGTTTTATTCAGTCTTTTTGACAAATGTATCCTTTTCCAAACAGCTGTTTAATGTAAATGTTTAATGCCAGAATATGTATTTATTTCACAATGGGTTATCAGATTCCTTCCATATTAGCATAATATCCTTCCAAATGATGATGTCCCTAACCTCCTTCTGAAACAGTCACAATTATAAATATTCTTTTAAACTCACTTCTGCACAAATATTGATTAATGGCTGTTTGTGGAATTAAAGGAGCTATTCTCACTTTCTTAGTCCTGTAGCTGTGGATAACAAGCATTGGCAAACCAATAGGTCTCACCTATGAGACCTGTTGGCTTACGCAATAATTTTTGGCCATGCTATACTATCGAAAAGCACACAGACAGTGGAGGGCATGGGGGACGGGGAGCACAGAGAAAAGGGTAACACCGTGGCATCTAGTGAAATAAGTAAACAATTTCTAGGGCAAACATACTGCACCAGATGTTTAATGTGCCACACCTCATTCTCAGTCCTCTAGGCAGTGCTGTTAGCTGCCAATCTGGTCCCTCTGGTAATTCCTCATTCGCAGTTCTCTAGCCATTGCTGCTAGCTGCTTCTCTAGTCCCAGTGGTAATTCTTCATTCTCAGTCCTCTAGGCAGCACTGCAGCTGTGCCTCTGTTCCCAGTGGTAATTCCTCATTTTTAGTCCTCTAGACAGTGCTGCAGCTGCGTCTCTAGTTCCAGTGGTTTTTCCTCATTCTAAGTCCTCTAGGCAGTGCTGTAGCGGTGATTCTGGTCACAGTTGTAACTCTTCATTCTAAGTCCTCTAGGCAGTGCTGCAGCTGCTTCTCTGGTCCCGTTGGCAATTCCTCATTCTAAGTCCTCTACACAGTGCTGCTAGCTGCTACTCTGGTCCCATTGACAATTCCTCCTTCTAAGTCTTCCAGACAGTGCTGCAGCTGCGATTCTGGTCTAGTCATAAATCCCCACATTTTAAATCCTCTAGGCAGTGCTACAGCTGTGTCTCCGTTCCCAGTGGTAATTCCTCATTTTGGTCCTCTAGCCAGTGCTGATAGCTGCTTCTCTGGTCCCAGTGGTAATTCCTCATTCTTAGTCCTCTAGGCAGTGCTGCAGCTGCGTCTCTGTTCCCTGTGGTAATTCCTCATTCGTGGTCCTCTATCCAGTGCTGCTAGCTGTTTCTCTGGTCCAGTCAGTAACTCCCCCATTCTAAATCCTCCAGGCAGTGCTGCAGCTGTGTCTCTGTTCATACATCCACTACACTCCAAACAAAAACTCATAGATAAAATACATTGTCATTTACAATGCCAATAGCTCCAACTCTGAGAAATGCAAGACCTATTGCATTGCAAATGCTTGTTTCCTTTGCAATGTGACCCAGTGTGGACTCTAACGTTTTTTATGTGCAAGGCAGAAATATCATCATTGGTGTTAAAAAACTGCAGCGATGAACATGAATGTACATAATGGGCGTGAACATTGTGCTTCCAGATATAAGCTCTCTGCAAATCAAGGAACACAAAAGGGAGCGGAAAATGACCAATAAAAAGTAAAAGAATAGAGAGCTCAGCTGGGGGGCTTTTCCGGCTTCACAGGCTTGTTCTGAAAATGAGGAAAGATCATCCAACTGACAGACATAGCTGTATCAACCAAGCCTCGTAGCAGGATGGTCTGGGGATACTCAATAGCAAGTTAAATATTTAAGAGCTTAGAACCACAGGGTAGAGCTGGAAGAAAGATGCTCCGGAAGGTATTTCACAAGATCAGATGGTGTAGCATGGACAAGAATGAGTTGGAACCAGCAGGAAAGAAGAGTTCCTACATTGAAAATGTGTCAAAGCAAGTAGAAACATCGAAAGTCAGTAAGGTCTGAAATATAATGATCAGATCGGTTCAGGATGTCTGACGACTATACAGGAGAGCAAGACTGCCTGAGAGCAAGACCGAGCAGCGGCCTGACAAAAATTCCCATGTGCAAGTGAGTCACAGGAACAACGGCACGTGCCTGCTGTTACAAGCACGTCGCGGGGTGGCCGGAAGTGTGAAGCAAAGGGGTGTAGCAGCTGTAGTGCAATGGCTGTACTGCTGCCTGGAAAGTAAGTGCTTGTTCTTGCGGTTCGAATCCCAGCAAAGACGTTTCTCTTAATTTTTCAAGAGAGCACTCGCGAGTGAATAACGAGCGTTTGTCACCTCGAGTGGGAATCAACCAGTGACCTCGGCGGAAAGAGGTCACCCAGGAGTCCCTAACCCAGAAATTAGATAGGAATGTGCGCAGTGATCGGCAAAACAGACAAAACACAAAGAAGCAGAGTTGTTGGTGCATAAGGAAGGCGGCTGCACCCCGCTACAAAAACACAGAAAAAAAAGAAAAAGAAGGGAAAGGAGTGGACAGAACAACAAACAAATCGCACAGGATGGAGAAGCAGAAAGGCGACGAGCAACCCAGTGATTTGGGAGTCTTATTGCAACAGATAAGGGCGGCCTCCGAAGTGCACGGCACAAGCTGGCTGCATTCACACCTGGATCAGGAGGCCGGAAGCGGAACAGACAAGCAACTGAGTGAGGGGACGCCCGAGAACAGCGTTCGGCCAGCAGCTAAGAGACAGAGGGTCGCAACGAGAACGGAAAGGAAAGAATATGGAGGAAGGAGTTTATCGATATTTTCTCATTGGTAGAGATACAACTAGATGGGTTGGACCTGACGTTGTGTGATAAGAAAGACGAGAATAGGAGGGAAAGGAGAAAGGAGAGGAAAGAAAGGAATTTTGACAGCTGTCTAGACGCCTTCAGGATCATGGCCTGCATCTTTGTGGAGAAATTCCCCCACAGCGCAGCAGACCTCTGACTTTACGAAGCCAATATTCACGGGGCACAAAGGCAATTCCCGGGGGATGCATGGCTAGAGTATGATAAGTGATAAAATCTCTTTCATGTCTACACAAATGCTGCTAACTATACTGGCAACGTGCTGAAGCGTTTCATTCCAATTGATAAGCTGCTAAAAAGCTTCTGCACAACATGGCGTGATCCTGCTTCTAATGACCTGCAGACCTAAGACCATTTTTGGGTGGCTTCTGTCCACTTATCTGGGCAGTAGACATTTTGCTTCAGACTGCAGTGCAGATTGCAGAAAATTGTGCCACCTTAAATACAACAGGGGCGTAAGGTGACGTCGTGTCATCTAGGGTGAGAGCATGGCGAGGTACTGTCCGACTTGCCGTTGTGACACAGACTGTCCTCGACATATACGAGACGGCAGTGGTTGTATTTTTTTGGAAATGCAGCAGGACAGAACTACGCTTTTGTCAGTAATCACATCTTGCCACGTCCAGCCGATCTGTGATTGGCAAGTTTCCCCTTGGACGTATAGTGCATAGGCCCACCTCTGGATCAAAGCTTCTCCAACTACCTTTGCTAAGCCATGGCTGTGGTCTCCAGTAGAATGGATCAAACACGAGTATTTCTTGACCGCTAGGCCTTTCATCAAGACGACTTAAACTCAATTGGGAGGTTTCCCCTGGCTGAGTCTAAGCTAAAGGAGAAGGACAGACTGCATGCACTTTCTAATGCATAGAACCTTCTGTATTATGACCTGTGAGACATGCTGAAACCAGATGCAGGAAACGACAAAAGCACAACACAGCCGGCATCACAGTGAAGTAATGAGGGCAGGCACGCTGCCATAGGCCGCAAGCAACGATCCAATGAGGCTGCTCTCGTGGAACTCTAGGGCATTCTCATGATATGCAGGACTGGAGTATCCAGTTGCGGCGTGCAGCACTGCTGAAATTAAAACATCATGCATGGCTGGAAAAAATAAATAAAGCGCTGCGTGCCTCCCTACTTTTAAAACATGCAGCGTGCACATCTCTGCTCCCTCCCGCTGCAATACTCCATGGGAGTGAACGTGCGAAAAAAGGTGGGACATGCCCCCATCATTAGCCATTAGCAGGCTACGATTTATAACTGACACACACAAAAGCCAATCCAAAGCGTGGGAGGAGTCAGACCCCACACAGTACAGATAACAGATCGCCTAACAATGCAAGTGCTGTATGGGCTCGACCTAAAAATCGAGAGAGAGATCAGAAACACATCATCAGAAGTTAAATCATTCTGTGGTCTCTGATGAAAAACGCACAATCATCTGGAAAATTCTTCTCAAGCTTTCAAAAACAAATAACTTTTTTATTTAAAAAAATTTAAAAAATGCCATATTACCCTAGTATATGCAACACTACTGTTGTGCCAGAATTCATATGTCTCTGGTACTTAAAGCACCATTACAATAAGAGCAGGCAAGTTGCCCTGGTTTGCACATCAACATTATTATATTAGAATTAGAGTTGTGTAAAATGAGCATAATTTGATTTTTTGATAGTTACATGAAATTCCACAAAAAATATGCAAAATTACATGAAATGCCAAGTCAGCATAAAGTGCTTTATTTTTTATGCGTGAACTCATTTTGCTGTAAGAAATAATTGCAAAAAACACTAATGCCTCAAACAACAGTTCTGATCATTTCTGCTGTTCCCATGCTCCCACTTGTCGTAATGATGAAATTTCGGGAATTACATGTAATGAATAATGCAAAAGTCGTGAAATTCATATTACACAAAATTACACCAGTGTAAAAGAAATTGCATGCAGCACTGATTAATACTACAATTAAATTGCCCTAATAAAGTTACCAAATAATAAAATTCCTTTATGGTTTATGAAGAACATATGCTCCAGTTTATGGAATCTACTATTTCTGATTGAAAGGTTTGTATCTTACAGCAAAGCACCAGTACTGTACACAAAGTTGGAAATGCCACTTTTCAAGGCTTAAGAGACCCACAGAGAAACAAGCATTTGCAATGCAATAGGTCTCGCATCTTTTTTTTTGGGCCTTGTAATGGAAATGTTTTTTACTTATGTGTGGTGGAGTGGAGTGGAGTGGAGGTATGCGAAGGCAATTGTATGTTTTGCAATGAATTTAAAAGGAAGTGTGTTGATGTTTGGATGTGGTGTAAGTGCATGTAATCCGATATGTGCGCCAGTGCAGCCATTAGATGTTCAAAACTGAGATTGATAAATTAGTTATATTATTGCGTGTGAATAGCGCAGTGTATTAATCAGAAAGAGGTCAATAAACGCGTCAATAATGGACGGAACTGTAATATATACAAAGGGAAACAGCCTTAACCACGAAGGCTGAACAACGATCAGCCTTAACAACGAAGGCTGAACTACGCAAGCCCTACCGCGCATATGTCTTAACCACGCATGTGCGTGGTTAAGGCATATGCGCGGTAGGGCTTGCGTGACGGACGGAAGCAGGAAGAGATCGTTGTGAGGTAAGTGGGGTTGGGGGGTGGGTCAGGGTTGATTTGTGGGCTTAGGGTGGGTCGGGGGTCGTTTTCTGGGCTGGGGGGTGGGTCGGGGTAATTTAAAGTTAGGCTGGGACGGGTCGGGTTGTCTTTTGGCTGATTGTGGGTAGTTTTCTGGGTTGGGGGGTGGCTCGGGGTGTTTTGAGGGCCGGGGGCGGGTTTGGGTAGTATTCAGGGATTGGGGGAGTGTTCGGGATAGTTTTCAGGGCACGGGGTTGACGTTTTAGGGTTCAGGGCGGGGGGTAGGGATCGTGATAGAACTTAGTACTTAGGGGGGGCAGGGTCGTTTTTAGGGCTTAGGGGGTAGTTTGGTTTTCAGGGCATGGGGGCCGTTTTAGGGTTCAGGGCAGGGGGGCAGGGTCATTTTTAGGGATTAGGGGTTCGTTTTTAGGGATATGGGGAGGGCGGAGGTGAAAAAGTGACTAGGGACGGGGGAGTGGGGTACTTTAGGAACTCAGGCCAGGTGCAGGGGTCAGGGGAATAAATTCTTAACCACAAATATGAATTTACCAAAAATGCCTTATTAACACATGATTCGTTGTAAAGGCATGTGTGGTAAAGGCATATTCGTGCTTAAGAATTTCGTTGTTTAGACTTCGTGGTTCCGGCATGCGTGATAAACGCATTCGTGGTTCAATCATACAATCATATACAAATGGGGTAGTGTAGAAAAACATGAGCAGAAGAATGGAGCCTGAAAAGACTGTGGGGCATATTCTCAAGAACGTGTGATAACCATCGCAAAAGTAACTTAATGCAACCTTCAACATCGCAGTCTATCACGTGAAATTTACGCCGTGTTAACCAAGTATTCACAACACGGCGGTACCATGCGATAGTCCCCAGATAACGCGTCAACTGACCGCGTTAAAACCAACGCCACACCGCAAAAATGCGAAACACTAACGCAAAAAAAGCTGCGATGAGGCCAATCGCGATACGAAAATCATCAAAACCCAGCTACAGGCCTGCAATCCACAAGCGTCAAGCGGGAACAATCACCATAAAAGTAGAAAATAAACAGACAAACAAATGCCAAATAACAGCGAAACACAATGGACGTTGCCGGAGCAAGTACAGAGGAGAACCCGAACCCCACAAGCCCCCCGGAGGACCATCCTGGGACTTCGGGGTCAGGGAAGAGCAAGGACAAGAAGAAGAGGAAGACGAAGTTCAGTCCGCAGGAAAACAGGATCCTTATAACGGAGGTGACAGAACACCATCAACAACTGTTCGTCACCTCCACTGTGTCATTGGCAACAAAAAATGGACTATGGCAGTCCATCGTGGACAAGGTGAATGCAGTCGGAGTGCTGAAGAGCCTGCTCAGTGACCCCTCCAAACATGTACAGTCACCCAACTTTGTGTGACGGAACAGCGGTTATCCTTATACCGTCTGTTTAGGACGGACCTAGATCACCTACTAGTTAATAAAAACACAATTGTGTCTGTGAGCTCTGCCTTCCGTGGTCTATCCCACCCTCCAGTGTGAAATAACCAAACATAAGTAAGAAAGGAAAAAAGGTGAGAAACGGTTAGCAGTGCCTCACGGGAGTAACACCATGGGAGTTTGCAGACTGGTACTCGCCTGCGTCCTCAGGTTCTCATCATCAGCGACTGCCATTCCATAACAAAAATTGTGATAAAGTAAGGAAAAGAAAGAAGACACAGTGCTAAGTGTGGTGTCATGTGTTGCCAGTGCACCAGATGGCTTATCCGGGCGTGCGGCAATATCAACCCTGTAAGGAGTGGCGGGATCTCAACTGAAACGCCGCCATTCCTAATCTAAAACCGAGCTAGACAACACTGGCTATGTTGCTTTATTCCGTGCTGTGTGTCTACTCACTTAAAAACCGACATGTTTCATTGCCAGGGGGAACTCACGGCAATTTCATCAGAGCAAGGGTCAATTTTCCACACTGCACCAATGGTTGTCTATTTTTTGTATATTTTATGTATCTGCGGGAGACAGAAATAACACAACACAACAAATCAACAGTTAGCACCAAATATAACGTGTAATTTCATATACGTGGGAGCCAACTTCATTTCATCAATATATTTACCGGGTTGTTGCCCTCCGTGGGCATACCTGCAACCCCCTTTATTTGTGAGTGTGTGCTAGTCCACATTCACACTGGCTGTCACATATGCTGCAGAACGTCAGTCTGTGAAGAAATGGGGAGATGGATTGAATACTAGCAACATGCTATGCCCGTAAATTGTAAGCGAAATAACGGCTCGCTACTTTGTTTAAAAATACAGGTTCCAAGAGCTCTGGGAACGTGCCGATACTCAGTGGGGCAGTAAAGTGTAGGTACCCTTTAAAACCTTTCCCATTACCCAATGTGTACAAATAGCGCTACCTTATGTCGAAATCTTTAACGTGGGCTTCATATCCCTTCGCGGAGGCAATGTAATAAAACCCGCAAGAGATCTTTAAAAAAAAAAACTTTTTGTATAAGAAAGGATTGGAAGGGATAAATACTTCCGCCCGCTCCCCTGCCTGTCTTATTGCCGCTTACCGTAACAGCGCGAGTGTCTGGCGTTTGCTCAGCACCTCGCAGAATCAGTGGGCGACGCTGATTTTCAAAACACTACGTGCCACGTAGGCGCGTACGCGTCCCGCCCTCTTCTGACCCTGCACTCGTATACCATCATGTGGGACTAAAACGGGGCCATATTTTGCTAGTGTTTAAACGGTATACCCTCAGTGGAGTTCCGTATACACAGTGGTTTTTCATAAACAGATTAAATCATAGTGCGTGTAGTACTAGAACTATTTCTGGACATTGGACTCCTGAACACATATCGTGACGCCCAGTCCACCTCAGTGCACAAGAATAGGACCTAACGAGTGTATCATCATTATAAGTGTCCTAGAGTATTTAAACCTTTCAAATTAAAAAATTTAGGATTTAAAGTGCCGATGTTCTAGGAGCACCTAGGTATCAAATCCTACCGATGTGTTATACAGCAGAGTGATCCCTCTCTGTCCATACCTTAGCGCTAGTTTGTACATCATATTTTTTCAATCCTTATCTTGATCAGGGAGGGTCAGCTAATTTACGTGACCGCTTGGTACACACCTGACCTACCCAAGAATTTAAAGAAACCGGGGTGCCCGCTGGACACTATCCATGTGGGGGATGCTCGGTGTGCGAGCTTACTGCATCTGCCAAAAGCGTGACCTTGACCCATGGGAAGACCTGGTACCTTAATAGGTTCAGTAATTGTAACATCGTCAATGTCATCTATAGACTTACGTGTCCGTGTGGACTCCACTATATTGGACTCACGACACGTAAAGTCAAAATCAGGATACAGGAACATCTGAGCACGCTGAAAACAGGAAAACTCACCACAAAACTTGTGCAACATTTCCAAACACTAAAGCACAATCACAAGGACATACGATGGGTGGTATTGGAAAGGGTAGTGGGCGACCAGTATAACATGGAGACTAGACTGAGCACAAAAGAAGCACATGGGATTTATCAGGAGGGGGTGGACCAAGATGGGTTGAACGACCTCATTGAATGGAACAGAGTAGAAGTTCATTAAACATACATTATCCCCGCTCTCATGAATCCCCTCTTGTGAGTAGGTTCCCTGATTTTTCAAAATAGGTATGTGTTGGGGTGTTGACTGGGTTTTGAACATAGGGCTATAAATGTAGCGTGGCCATGTACTTCCCGCAAAATCAGTCCTATAGACATGGGTGCATATAGCACCACATAATGGATAACACTCCTTGATCAAGATAAGGATTGAAAAATATGATGTACAAACTAGCGCTAAGGTATGGACAGAGAGGGATCACTCAGCTGTAAAACACATCGGTAGGATTTGATACCTAGGTGCTCCTAGAACATCGGCACTTTAAATCCTAAATTTTTTAATTTGAAAGGTTTAAATACTCTAGGACACTTATAATGATGATACACTCGTTAGGTCCTATTCTTGTGCACTGAGGTGGACTGGGCGTCACGATATGTGTTCAGGAGTCCCATGTCCAGAAATAGTTCTAGTACTACACGCACTATGATTTAATCTGTTTATGAAAAACCACTGTGTATACGGAACTCCACTGAGGGTATACCGTTTAAACACTAGCAAAATATGGCGCCCGTTTTAGTCCCACATGATGGTATACGAGTGCAGGGTCAGAAGAGGGGCGGGACGCGTACGCGCCTACGTGGCGCGTCGTGTTTTGAAAATCAGCGTCGCCCACCGATCCCGCGAGGTGCTGAGCAAACGCCAGACACTCGCGCTGTTACGGTAAGCGGCAATAAGACAGGCAGGGGAGTGGGCGGAAGTATTTATCCCTTCCAATCCTTTCTTATACAAAAAGTTTTTTTTTAAAGATCTCTTGCGGGTTTTATTACATTGCCTCCGCGAAGGGATATGAAGCCCACGTTAAAGATTTCGACATAAGGTAGTGCTATTTGTACACATTGGGTAATGGGAAAGGTTTTAAAGGGTACCTACACTTTACTGCCCCACTGAGTATCGGCACGTCGCCAGAGCTCTTGGAACCTGTATTTTTAAACAAAGTAGCGAGCCGTTATTTCGCTTACAATTTACGGGCATAGCATGTTGCTAGTATTCAATCCATCTCCCCATTTCTTCACAGACTGACGTTCTGCAGCATATGTGACAGCCAGTGTGAATGTGGACTAGCACACACTCACAAGTAAAGGGGGTTGCAGGTATGCCCACGGAGGGCAACAACCTGGTAAATATATTGATGAAATGAAGTTGGCTCCCACGTATATGAAATTACACGTTATATTTGGTGCTAACTGTTGATTTGTTGTGTTGTGTTGTTTCTGTCTCCCGCAGATACATAAAATATACAAAAAATAGACAACCATTGGTGCAGTGTGGAAAATTGACCCTTGCCCTGACGAAATTGCCGTGAGTTCCCCCTGGCAATGAAACACCGTTTTTTAAGTGAGTAGACACACAGCACGGAATAAAGCAACATAGCCAGTGTTGTCTAGCTCGGTTTTAGATTAGGAAAGGCGGCGTTTCAGTTGAGATCCCGCCACACCTTACAGGGTTGATATTGCCGCACGCCCGGATAAGCCATCTGGTGCACTGGCAACACATGACACCACACTTAGCACTGTGTCTTCTTTCTTTTCCTTACTTTATCACAATTTTTGTTATGGGTTGGCAGTCGCTGATGATGAGAACCTGAGGACGCAGGCGAGTACCAGTCTTCAAACTCCCATGGTGTTACTCCCGTGAGGCACTGCCAACCGTTTCTCACCTTTTTTCCTTTCTTACTTATGTTTGGTTATTTCACACTGGAGGGTGGGATAGACCACGGGAGGCAGAGCTCACAGACACAATTGTGTTTTTATTAACTAGTAGGTGATCTAGGTCCCTCCTAAACAGACGGTATAAGGATAACCGCTGTTCCGTCACACAAAGTTGGGTGACTGTACATGTTTGGAGGGGTCACTGAGCAGATTTTTCACCTTTTGAACAGGTCCATTGTTGTTTATGATTGTGTGAGTGGGGGGCGACCTGTTCTTTACCCCCTTCAGCTCCTCGATGCATATGGGTGTGCTGAAGAGGACAATGGACGAGGTCAAGAGGCGCTGGAATGATGTCAAGCGCAAAACCAAGCTGAAACTCGCCAACAACCTGAAGGCAGCAATGCAGACTGGAGGTGGGAGCCCAGCGCCACAGGAGGAGCTGGACGACATGGAGGAAATGGTGTCCACAGTCATCAGTGGGGAGACAGTGGCAGGAGTTGGGGGCCTGGACACTGCTCAACAGGACCTGACACAACAGCAACAGGGTGAGTAACGACCAGGGCCAGGGGGAAGGGGGGAGATGGGCACAATGGCGCACATGCACAATTAAGTTTAGCACATCTGTGGACAAACCATGCCCCAGACCACCATCTCCCACCAAGAGACCAATGTACCCAAGTATGCAACATGTCAACACTGTACAAGCACAGAAGTCAAAGGCACACCTCATGAAAGTGATAAGGGGCAGCAAAATCTGAGCTGCAGGGGCGACTCCCCCAAAATGCAGCACACACATCACATGCAGAGCACATCTACATTGACAACGATGTGACACAATCCGCAAAACACCTACAACAGAACCCAGGACACAACTGGTGCCGCTTGGGTGCAGACACTGGCCAATCACATTTGGCATTGCAGGGAAATGTGCGTTGATAATGTACAATTACAAACACACACACGTCTGTTGTCGAAATGTCCACTGTCCCCCATCAAATAGGCAGCTCCTCCCAAACAGCCACAATGTACCCAGTCATGCTGTCTGTATGTAAACATGTACAATGCGACAACATACATGTGGACACATTGTTAAACTGCATCTCCCCTTCACATTGCAGAGGGAGAATCAACACCTCCTGCAGAGCAGCCCGACCCTCTCTTCTCTGGAGACAAAGAGGACCACCATAGCTTCGACTCTGACGCCCTCCAACTGCTCGTGGACAGCCTACGCAGCCCACTTCCAGGAGCTGGGCAGCCCAGCTGCTACGAGGAGACCCCACCCCCTGCACAGACCACACAGCAGGCAGCACCCACCACCACTGCTGCCTCCCAGGACCCCCACGGAGAACACATGGCCTTCCAACGCTGTGTTTTGGGGTGCCAGGAGAATCTGGCTGAACAGGTGCGGGTGGGCTTCGACCGCATGGCAGACAAACTAGATGCCATACGTGGGTGTCTAAGTCCCATCAGGGACCACTCACAGTCCCTAACGGACACCCACAGTCCGCTCCATGCTCTCCAATGGACCAGGGCTGACATTGCTGGAGGCCTGACTCAGAGAATAGTACAACTGTCCAGTCCGAGTGGCTCTAGCGATGTAACACAGGAGTTGGGAAACATGCGGAGGTTAATGGAGACCATGGAGCGGGCGAATGCGGAACTAGCGGCTGCCACGGCTGCACACCAGCGAGAGGTAGCTGGGTTCCTCAATGACCTCAGAACCATCCTCATGGCATTGCTGCCACAAGGCCTGGCGTGGATGAAAGCTGCCACCACTCCATCCACATCTCCACCCCCTGAAGTGTCAGTGCCACACAGTGCGGCAGACCTTCCACCACCGGCCACTGATGTGTCACTGCCACACAGTGCTGGATACAGAACACTACCACCCACACGTGAGGCACATGAAACAGCAGAGAACGAAGATGCGGATGATTCTGCCCTCGTGGTAAGAAGGACTGAGCAGCATGCATCTCATCCATAGGTCCGGCTTCAGCTTGGTACTGCCCTCTGCATCATCACCTTCCACTGTCCCCCGATGCACTCTGCGACACTTTCCTTGGACCTCGACATAGACTGCCATATGCTGTTTTATCGCCATTGACATAGCAATCAGACTGCGGACTGAACTCTTCCTCTTCCTTTGGACTTGTCATTCCCTGAAGGACCCTGGCTGGCCCTCCATGGGACAACATCGTCATGTGGGGTTTGAATGGCCCTGTACCGCTCCAGATGCAACACTCCACTGAATGTGCATTAAACATTCATATTCACACAGATGTGTCATGTCTATGGTCTTTCAAGTGTGGAAGTATGGATGAATGTAGGCTCACTGGACTCCTCTTATGTCCATGTGGCTCATGTCGTAGAACAGGGCTCACAGGGTGACACATTGCCCAATGCGGACCGGCTGGCGCTGACACAACGACAGGGACACACGCATGAGTTACTTTCTTGTCCAGCCCAGTACGGAACCACCCCCAGGGCCCCGGGGTCATTTACAAACCCTAACGCTGGACTGGCATATGCCAGGCCAGCCCACTTCGCTTACGCTCACAGGGGGGGACGGCAACGCTACATGTCCCATGTCTTTCCTGTAGTGATCTGTTGCTCACAGGTCTAGTTGTCAGCATGCCACAGCCACTCCCTCATGGCTGGTTTACACCCTCACCACACCCATCCAGCACACGCGTCACAGGACATGTGACCCTGCCAATAAAAAGGGCCGGGCGCACGTGCTCGATGCCATTTCCACTCTCTATCTGGGTGCATCCGTGTGGTGTTAATGTAGGCATGAGGGCCTCGGGCCCTGCAACATCACATTCCCCAGGAGGGGAGGTGACATGATGGCGTCCGCAACACGATACCCAATCATACAGGGTCCATGACTTTGGGACACAGACTTGGTGGCACCGGATACATTGCGGCCGGCACAGGCACACCGCCACGGGACGGTGACTTTGGGTGCACTGAGGTAGGGGCACCTTAAGTGCTGAGCGGGTGTGCAGCCTGCGATGATGCCCCATCCCGGCCGTCCGGACTGCTCAGGATTTGTGTGCCCTGCTGGACCTCAGTGTAGGCCAGCGGGCAGCGCAGGCCTACCGCCACGTGGCGTCGCATCCCGGATCACAGAGTTAGTGGCACCTCAAGGGCTGAGCGGGTGTGCAGCCTGCGATGATGCCGGGTGCACTGGTATGTCCTCTGCCATAGCGAAATCAAGACCTAGAATCATATGTGAGACATGGTGGCCTGCGGAGCGGGGCTGCATGATGTGTAGGGTGCCATGTCCGCAGGCCCCGGGCATGTGGCTTGCAGAGGCACGTGGTGGGCAATCATTGCTACACGCCAAGGGCGGAAGGTGAGCAGTGAGGCCTGAGTGCGCAGGGGCGGGCATGCACTGCTGGGAGGCGGGAGGGGCTGGGGTACATCTGCCTGGGTGCACAGGGGCAGACAGGCGATGATGTCTTGTGCAATTGTATGTACTTTGCCATTCATGTATCTGGACTCTGTTTCAGATGACGGATCTGTTTCAGATGTGTGACCTGGTGAACTGCACTACATACAGCCACGTGGTTGGAGACACACCTGTGGCAGCAGGTGGGCAGTGTGGCCTGGGTGCACATTGTCGGCACTCTCTCTCCCTGTCCATCTCTTCTGTTATCTGTGTCTCGCTCCCCCTCTGTCCATCTTTCTCTCGCTCCCCCTCTCTGTCCGTCTTTCTCTCGCTCCCCCTCTCTGTCCGTCTTTCTCTCGCTCCCCCTCTCTGTCCGTCTTTCTCTCGCTCCCCCTCTCTGTCCGTCTTTCTCTCACTCCCCCTCTCTGTCCATCTTTCTCTCTCTCCCTCTCTTTCTCTCTCTCTCTCCTTCGCTCTCTCTCTGAATTTTGATGTGCGCAAGACACACCTTCTCATCATGATTTTTGTCTTGCAGGCTGTGACCTACGGATTGTCCCGAGGGGAGCCGCCATGTTTCTTCATTTCTGTTCTGTGTTTCTTTGAATAAATTTTCATTTGTTACATCGAAGGTAAATGTGTGATGCTCATTTTTGTGACGACACATGCATGCCACCAAATGTGATTGTGCGACATCAGGCGGATTATTTGGTGCATGATTCGGTGTAGTTGATGTGGCATGTCTTTGCCTGGGGGGAAGGGGACCGGGGAGGGGGGGTCCTGGGGGTGATGACGGTGGGTGTTGTGGCCCTGTTGGGGCTCCGAGCTGCATGATCAGTGGCTCCATGGCATCTGTTGCCCTTCAGGTGTGGCTCTGGGCTGGGCTCCATTTTGTGGTGCAGGCTGTGGTCCGACTTTGCACCAGGTCAGAGCAGGTGTTAATTTCCTGCTGCTAACGCACCTTATCGCCTGTTTTGTGGTCTTATCGCCGATCTGGCTGGTCATTGAGAATGTTGCGGAGTGGTGTTTTCGCTGCTTTTTGCACGGGTACGCCTACTCTGCATCTCATTAGCGATAGTTGCGGGGGTCATCTGTGGCGATGTTTTTTGCGGCTGCTATCGCGGGTAAACTGGTGTTATGGGCTGTTAACACCAACTTGTGAATGGTGCGATAAATTTATCGCCACTTTGGCTGCGATAAAGTGCCGCTAACTCGGCGATAAGTCCTTGAGAATATGCCCCTGTGTGCTTAAAAGGATCCCTGCAGAGAAGCAAATGGTAATGGATTATTGGCGAAAGTAAACAGAGAAGATGCAATGTGAATTCCAGCACCGATTGGGCGCATACAGGAGTATTATGGTTGAGGTTTAGAGGATGCAACAAATCTGTGGAGTAAAGGATAGGGAGTAAGATAGAAAGTGGTGCAGTTGCACGTACTTGCCATCGTCTGTGCAGTCGGGGGTGAGGCAACCCAGTGTTTTTGTACACGCCTGGCTGACTGAGAGTCCTAATGTTGGCTGAACACATACACGTTTTACTATTAGTTCAATAATACGGAGTTTCCGCTTAGATCACTGGAACATAGCAAAACACATCACATTAGAAGATGAGGCACAAAACTGTGCAGTACTTACAATTTCCAGAATCATTAATATTTCAGCCGCATACTTGACGAACCCACCATTGAGGGAGATGAATTTCCAGGAGAGGGCTGTAGAGCTGGACCCACCCGGTGTGCTGGTTTTTGAGGGGAACTCAGCCCTGATTTAAGGACTGCGTGAAGCAATGCACCCTTTTGTTTCTCAATTTTCCCTCTGACGTCACCCTGTTGAACTTTGCACCATGACACTCTTGTGTGCTGTGCCTTTCTGTGCTGCCTTCAAGGAAGCTGGCCAAAGCAGCCTAGCAGTCTCTTTTAAGCAGCACATCTAAGAACAACACTACTTTAATGGCGGAAGCGGCCACAGAGCAGCCAGCAGTGAGTGCACATGCCTTTGTCAGAACCAACTTCTAGGTGCTGCTTTTGGTCACACGTTCCTCCCTCTCAAGTGTCCTCGTTGAGCAGCCTGGCAGCCTAAGTACACATTGGCAGAGAATGCAGGAACACATAGTTTCTGCTGAAATGGCTGAGTGGTGTGTGGTGAATTTCGTAATAGGGGTGGAATTCTAAAGAATCATGAAGAGGAAACAAATAACAAGGCCCGATGCTCATTGCAAAGTTTAAGGGCGCAATCTAATGAACTCATGTGAGTCAGGTGTGCCTGATAACACATCAACTCCACTGAAAAATCTCCCGCTCTCTGGTTATAAAAGCCACAATAAGACCAGCGCCGCATGTTTAGAGTGTGTCGTCACAGCGCCTGGAGTACTGGTGGTCTCAGGGCAGACGCTTGCGGTCGATCTTATTTTGAAGGTCGAGTGGTGCATGTGGTTTTCAGTAAATATAGTTCAGTTTGTGATTTTGTTTGCATAATGCAGTTGAGCCTCTGCTTAATTGCCATGCAGCCGTGTAATAAACATGGGATGGTTTAAGAACAATGTTGGCTTGTGTGCTCGAATTATCACATAACTTCTTTTTTCGTGAAAATGTGAGCGAATGGCTATCTCTCTGAGTCAGCTGTCGGTGGCTGCACTTGTGTGATGGGGGGGGCTGACCCCTACTAAACTGTGAAATCACAAGGATCGGCGTGAAGCAGGTTATGCGCTGCCTCCTCTGAAGATCTGGCTGCAGAGGTATAAAGGGATTATGGGGCAACGGCTGGGCTCTGCACTGCTTGAGTGGAGGGGGTATGGTCGGCCCAGAGAAACAGAGGGGCATATTTACGTTCCCTGGCGCATCCCTGCATATCAGCAGGGATGCGCCAGGGAAAATGCGTCACGCAAGTTTACCCTTGCGCCACGTCCGATGCGCCGCATTTACAATGCGACGCATCGTGGCGCAAGGATAAGCAGATGCGTGACGCATCTGCCGGCGGAATGTTGGCGCAGTGCTGAAGTTGTGTCGCAAGCGCGACGCAACTCCAGCACTGTTCCAACCTTCCCTATCCCTAACATGGTGCGTCAATCCTTACGATCCTAAGGATTTGACGCACCAGCGTCGGAAAAGTGACTGCGTGAAATCTTGTAGATTTCACTACGTCACTTTTCCGAGGCGTTCCTGCGCCGGAACGCCCCCCCCCTGCGCCGGTACGCCCACATGAAACCTGACGCAGGTTTCATGTGGCGCAGGAGTTTATACGTGACGCATCTCCCTAGATGCGTCACGTTGTAAATGTAGCGCAACGCGGCGCATGGTTTGCGTCGCCGCTGCGTCATATGCGTGACGCAACGGCGGCGCAAAAGTGGCACAAGGGGCTTGTAAATATGCCCCAGGGTGTCTCAACCCTGATGTCGACGATGCGGAGGAGAAGAGGGAAAGCATCGGATTCGAGTCTTGCCAAGTCTTTACCATGTGAACTAAAAATATTGATCGGAACAAATAAAATTATATTAACAATGGCATGATTTTGATAATCAATGCGTGCAGATTTGAATTAATGAAATACATAAAAAATGCTAATTGTAATGATATTAAAAAGGAGGATTATTGCGAAGAAACGACCAGCAGGAAATAAAAGAAGTAGTCCCACAGCGTAATGAAACTGCAATTGGCCGGTGCTCCTGAAGGAAAAACGGAAGTGAGGTGTGAGGAGCACCAACCAATAATGAGCCACCAAAGAAGACCGACGAAGGAAAGAACCAATGGTAAGCCGCAGGCGGAATTTCCCTCCGTAGAGTAATTACACCAGGTGTTGCAGACAGCGCATGGGCGCTGATTCTCGACCTAAAAAGGTCTTCTTACGACTGACAAGTTGCTACGTATGCAAAGCATTTCCTTCCTTACCTCCTGGAAGTCTATTGTGCACAACAATATCAGTCCCAGCCCTACACAACAAGAAGCAGAAACTTTTTTATGCAGCACTTGATATTCAAGGGTAAGAGACAGATGCTGGTTGATGGCTTTGCAGATTGCCACCAAACTGCAATTCGGTACCTTGTTACCAATTTGCAATTTGTTTTTTTCCATTTCAGTATCTGGAAGGGTCATGTTTAGGGCATGCCTTCCAAATACCGAATCAGAATGGTATGTATTAATGTTTTGCAACCAGAATCCGACAGCAAAACATTAATACTTTATTGACTACAGAAGCGTAGTGGTAATGATTTCGTAAACGGGAAGTCCTTTGAGAATGTTAAAAAATATTCATTTTAAGAGTAGCAGTTCCATGAACCACTGCCTACTCGTAAAAAAGTAACTTAAAGGTTCATTTAAAAGAAAAATGCATTCCATTTTCCTTTGAGGTAAACAGGTTGTGTTTAAAAAACAAAGAGTGCTTTATTTAAAAGCAGTCACAGACATGGTGGTCTGATTTCCCCAGCAAGCAGCCATCCCTGAAATTACTATAATTCTTAGTGGGTTGTACATTGCAACTTACCTTATTAATATTCATAAGGTAGGTCGATTTGCGACCCACTCTGAATCATTAATTTGCAAACCAACCTATCGGTTTGCAAAATATCACTCTGGTTGCAAAAATACTGGGAGGAAATTGCGACCAGTAATTTGCATGATAGTTTAGTACGTCTGTCCCTAAGAGAGAAAAATGCACCAGGCCGTTCAATTATTGGGCCAAAATGCAACTTGTGATAGCCCAGTGACATGATACTTGATAACTACATGGATCTTTTCCAAAAAAGACACAGAGAGTTGCTTCCGTGCAAATTTGCCCTGGTGATTGATCGAATGATGCATATTTACAGATTTGAAATATGTGCTCAATCTGGCTGTTTTCTCTTTCCTGCATGGTTGTAGGCCAGCCCATGTAAGGATCTCCACTCATCTACTTGGAGCATCAGGTGACATGTTAGTTGCCATAACAGTGATTGGAGAGTCCCGCCCACCAAAGAGACACCATCACTGAGCTCTACACCCTCGACCCTGGAAGCCACAGCAAACACTGCCAGCAACCAACACACACTCCAGGGTATGACCTTTCACCTGCATCCACTGCCAGTTCACCTGCCACAGCACACACACCAGTCCACCGACCAGCCGCACACCGAACACACCGCAGACACCACCTGAACAAAACACCAATTCACATGCTCCCTTCTCAACACACTCTCACTATGCAAACACACCACCGAAATTTAGGACCTCATCTCCAGCCTCACACCCGATGTCCTCTTTCTCACTGAGACCTGGCTGAACCCCACTTTCACACCCGACATCGCCACCACATACCCGAAGGATACAAGATCACCCACTGTGACCGCATCAACAAGCCTGGCGGAGGGATCGTGCTTCTACACAAGGATTCCATCCAATGCACCACCACAAATGATGACATCACCCCAGTCATGGAACACCACAACTTCTGACTCCAAACAGACAGCAAAACCACCATAAGGGACACACTTGCCTACCATCCTCCAGGACCACAACCAACCTTCTGCAACTTCATCGCCCCCCTTGCCATTGACTCCAACAACTACATTTTCTTCAGTGACCTCAACTTCCATCGTGACGACCACAATGGCATCAACACTACCAACCTCCTCGACAGCATGAACAACATCAGACTCACCTAACTCATCCACGACCCTGAGCACACCACAGGCCACACACTAGACCCCATCTTCACCTCCAACGACCACATCTGGTACAGCCACACCACAGAACACACCTGGACCGACCACTCCATTGTCCACTTCAACATCACAAGCTCATCGACCTCCGCCCCCAGTCATCCCAGCGCCCCCCAATGCAGTTGGAGCAAAGTCTCAAAGGACATATGGATCAACACCCTCAACACCATGCTCCCCATCTCCTCCAACAACCTAGACCAGAGCATACAGAAACGTCAACAACTGGATCACCAACTGCGCAGACAGAGCCGCTCCCATTGGCAACAACACCCACAGAAGGTCCACAGAGCAGACTAGCTGGTACACTGGAGACCTCAGAACTGCTAATCGACACTATAAACAACTCAAAAGGAGATGGCGCACCAGCAAGGACATGACCGACAAGACCGTCTTCAAGACAGCCCTCAACCTCTAACCCAGACAGCTGAGAGAATCAGAGAAAAAGGCCTTAGCCTCACGCATAGCATCAAGCTGCAATTACAGTAAAGAACTCTTCAACATCGTCAAATAATTCTCCAACTCATCTGCTGCAACAAAAATCATTACTTCCTCACAGAAACACTGTGACAACCTTGAAAACTTCTTCCATGACAAGATCACCAACATCTACAGAAACATCAACCCTCAGGCCAAGGCCGCTGACTTCTTCAAGCAACACAATTAACCCCACTACCACCACAGACATCCAATTAACCGAATGGAGCCAGCTCACCCACAGGACACCGCCTCCATCATGAACTTGGTCCACTCAGGGGCCCCAACCAACTCATGCCCTCGCCACATCTTCAACCTTGGCAAAACCAGAATCAGTCCCGCACTCACCATCTTGTTCAGCACCTCAATTGCCACAGCCACCTTCCCCAAGGACTGGAAACATGCAGAGGTCAAAGTCCTACTAAAGAAACAATCGTCAGACCCCAGCGAACTCAACAACTACTGACCGATCTCCCTGCTCCTGTTCCCAGCCAAAGTATTTGAAAAATCCATCAACCAGCAACTTTCCTCACATCTGCAACAGAACCTCCTACTCGACTCCTCCTAGTCCTGATTCCATAGCAACCACAGTACAGAAACAGCCCTCACCGCGGCTACCAATGACATACGAAATCTACTCAACTGAGGAGAGACTGTGGCTCTGATCCTCCTAGACCTCCTGTTAGCCTTCGATACGGTCTCCCACCACACAATCATCACAAGGCTACACAACATAGGCATCCAAGGAGTAACTATCAGACGGATCAAATCACATTTTTGTGGGATTTTTCTCAGAAAGTAATGCAAGGGAGTGCATGGCGCTGCTTTGCGTTACTTTGCGTTTGAGAGACGTTTCATGGTAGGGTGGATTTTAGCACATTCCCAGATTTGCAATGACTTGTAAACCTGGGAATGCAACAAAATGCTATGCCTTGTGAGGAGCAGTCAGATTAGATTTTTGATGCCTGGAGACTCTAAATGCAGGTGAGGAATATAAGGAAAGGTCTTTTTAACATTGTCACTCCCCATCTCTGGAATGATGTTGTTTTTTTGACTCTGTTATACTGGGGCCCTCTAACCATGCCCCATTGCATGTTCTCTGACACCTTAAGCATGTGTACAGTCAGCTAATCTCTGACTGGCATATTCAACTAACCTGTAAATTCCAAATATATGGTACCTTGTGCACCCAGGGATGGTAAATTAAATGGTTGCAGCACTTAATGTGTCAACACTAAAGTGACCATGTAAAACACAGCGGCGGCCGGCACAAGTAAGCGCTGTGGGGTTTGGGCCGGGTTGGAGGGGGGATGTCGACAGACGACGGAATAGGTATAATTAAATAAATGAATAATACATATTCCATCATCTGTCGACTCCCCCCCACCGCGCCCCTCCCCGCTGCGCTTACCTTTGTCACCCGCCGCTGCTTAAAACATGACTCTGGGCTTGCCACAGCAGCCTAGAATGGCAGTTTTGAAACTGCCATTTCGGTTAGTTAAAATCATCCTTTCATCAGGCCTAGATCTTTCCTTTTTTAATATGTATAAGTCACCGCTAGCATAGGCCCTAAATGTCCATAGGAAAGGGTGCATGGTATTTAGAAAGTAGATCGTGTGTTCATAAGTTTTACATGTCCTGGCAGTGAAAAATCTCCAAAGAAAGTTCTCACTGTAGCAAGGTTGGCTTTCCCATAGGAAAGCACTGGGTTACATTTTAACACCTTATAATTCATGTCTTCAGTTTGGGAATAGCTAGAACTATAGTTCAAAGAATCAGGAATTTAAAATCCAATCTGATGGTTATGTTGGGTTTTAAATTACTATTTTTAATAGCTACTTTTAGAAAGTTGTCATTTTCCTGCCTAAAGCCTCTAGTAGCATTTTCAGAGTTAATCCCAACTGTCACCAAGAAGGCTCCTGGAAGGTGTGAATGGTTTTCAGGACTGAGAACATAAAGGTCTTGGCTGGAAGAAGGTGTGACATCCTCCTGATAGAATGGCCGGGGGGAGGTGCCCACCAATTGCACTAGCTTCAAAGAGGCATCCGCTGTCACAGGCAGATGTAACTCATACCTAGGTCTGCCCCTGATATTAGTTAAATAGCCAGAGTGGCACCAATCTCAGTGCAAAGAAAATCTGTTCCAGAACTGGTTTGCAGGGTAAGTTCTGAATATTCCTAGCCACACATCAGAGGTGTGCCCAGAGCTCTGACCAAGGATAGAAAGATTTTGCCATGCTAGATGTTGGCAGGGCGGGTACTGTGGGCTTGTTTGGGGCCAAACCCCCAGAAAATGATATCAAGGTGGGTAGGATTGCCCATGGGAACTTTTCCCTATTGAACAGGGAGTTAAAGCCGGGCATGAAATTGACACTTGTGGATACCTTCTGCAGAACACCTATGGACATGTGGAACACAGAAGAATGACTGCACCTGCTGTTGAACCTGTGGAGAGAGACCTCAATGGCTGGACCCGCTCCCACTTGTACCCAGGACAGAGAAATGGACTCCGAAGGTCCATTGGTTGACCTCCTGTTAAGCAACAGGGACACAAAAGCTGCAAGAACGGCACTTTCTTGAAAAGCCCAGCTGATCAGATCAGTTCCTACTCAGATCTACATCAAAATCTCATCCCTCAAGGAGATTCTCTCCCTGAATGAGGCCCTGAAGCTGACCGTCCAATGGCTCGCCTCCAATCAACTCAAACTCAACGCAAAGAAAACAGAATTTCTCCTAATTTCCCCTCCTAAAACCAACCCTGAGATTCAGATATGGATTAAGGCCATCACAGCCTTAAATTACCCACCGACCATTGTGGACTCGGCCAAATCACTGGGAATAACCCTTGACTGCAACTTGAACATGCGGGACCACATCAACTCGATGGCCAAATCAGCCAGATTCCACCTGAGCTACCTTTGGAAACTGAAACCCTTCCTTGACGCTCCCGACCTAAAAATGGCAGTCCAAGCACTAGTCATCTCCAGACTGGAATATGGCTGTTCTACCCTCTCGTGTCTACCCAAGATCTCCCTGGCACCTTTAAAAGCCTGCCTCAACGCGGCCGCCAGACTACTTACCGGCACAAGGAAATTCGATCACATTTCTCCACACCTGAAAGCGCTGAACTGGCTTCCTCTCGAGGCCAGGATACAGCTTAAGCTGGCATGCATCACACACAAGGCTTTATACTCAAACTCCCCTGCATACCTTGCACAGAAACTTGTGGTATCCGGAGGAATCAGAAACTCCCGGTCCGCCAGAGACCTCTTGCTCCAGCCTAAACGTTTTAGGAAAAAAAAAACTTACAATCGGGCTTTCGCTGGGGCCGCGCCAAGAATATGGAACTCTCTCCCACCCGTCATAAGAAGAATCCCCTCTCTGGCATGCTTCAAAAAGGAGGCCAAAACCTTCCTTATGGGTAAATTCCTCGTTTAAACTTTTACCTTCAACCACCACAGAGACCCTGATCAACTGCCGGCTATTGCCTCCCTCGGATGACCTAGTCACCCCTCCAAGAAACCTGGGGCCTTGTCTTGAGTAACTGCAATGTAAACTGTACCTATGTATCCTTCTATCCCTTATGTATCCAGCACCCCGCCCCCTCCCAATCGATTGTTTACTCTTGTGATTCCATGCCTTTTGTACAACCCTAGGATTCTATGAAGCGCTCTGATACCCTAACGGGTCAAGTTCGCGCTCTATAAAACATAAAAATAACTGGACCTGCCCTGGACCCTGCTGGTGGCTTCTTCTGGTGTGGGTCCGGACCCCCGAGTGATGTCCCTAAGAACCTGGGGCCCTAGAATAGGTGTCGGAATGTACTCCTCCTTTCTAACCGTAAAAGCTGGGATTTAGAAATCTTTTCAATGATATTTTGCCAAAAGAACCGGAGGCTACCATGGGACTATTGCTGAGCCACAACTGCCGACATGAAAGGGCCAGTCAGATTCAACTTGCTGGTTTGCCCCACTGAAAGGATCCTGACTTCCAAAGAAGTTAGAAGTTTCTAAGTCTGAATGTAGAGGATTTCACCAGGACCAACGCGAGGCAGCAGCTACACTTTCCTGGGCCTGATTTTCAGACTTCAGGTGTGTGGAGTTTTCCTGCCTTCGACATTGAGAGCCTGAACTTCCCGCCAGAGCCGGGGTGCCCAAGTTAGGTCCTGCACTTCAGCTGGCCAATGTTGATGACCTCCTCTTCGGATCCAGCTTGCACCCCAACCCGCGGAAAGCCCTGTTGATGAGGATCTCCCCCGCGAAAAAGACTACTTCGAAAGATAAACTTTCTACTGGACCGAACATGGTCCCTGTACCCGACCCATGGTCTATAGTGGTTCACCCTAACATTTGACTTTGACAATATCTAGCAAGTCAAGAGACCCACAGTTGGTGCTTTGAGCTTTTTGGCGTTAGAAACCTCTAACATTTTGAAAATTCATATCCCTGGTTCCCTTCATCCGATCTTTTTTGTTTTGGTGTCTATTTGTTTATTAAAATCTTCTCTATTTTCATAAATTGGGGTGCGATTTTTTTTTTTTTTAAACATGTTGTCGTTCAGGACCTGACCCGGGAATCGCCTTTGTCGTTTGTGCCCTTCTGGTCTGGGGACACTAACCGCCAATACCACTGGGGAGTGATCTGAGTATGTTCTGGGAAGCGTTGTAGTGGTCTTGTACCATGTGTTCAGACAAGGGGAGCTAAACCAATAGTCTAACCTGGTCCATGTATCATGTTGGGCCGAGTAGTGCGTGTATAGGGTAGCTGTCGGGTTGCGTCGTCTCCAGATATCGGATAGATTTAGTGAGTCACACATTTCTACAAGAGCGCGTCGTGAGCGTGGTTTAGTGTCAGAGGAGGTTGAAGAGCAGTCTAATGTGGGGTTAAGCAGTAGATTAAAATCCCCGCCCTTGAGAATGAAGTCGGTTCCCGAACGAAGATCCAAAGAGTGTAAATCTTGGAAATATACAGGGCAATCAACGTTAGGGGAGTACAGGCATATCAGTGTAATGTTATGACCCATCAACTTTCCTATCACTATGGTGTAGCGGCCTTCTCCATCGCAGTAAGCTTTGTGCAAATGAAAAGGGAGTCGCTTGTGGATCAGTATCGCTGTGCCCCGTGCACAGCGTTTGAAAAATAGCGATGCGAGCCCCAGCTAGCTGCGAAATGGGTGTCGTTGGACTTAGGCAGGTGGGTTTCCTGTAAAAACGCCACATCTATTTGGTGTCTTTGTAGATAATGAAGTATGTGTTTCCCTTTTCTGGTGTTGTTTAGGCCCCTGACGTTCCAGGTAATCAAAGACAGGCAAGAATGGTCGGGTAGCTTAAGTAACGTTGTCATTTGAACAGTCTTTCTGAAAAAACAGTATGGGCTTAGTGGTGAGATACATTGCAACGTAGCAGTGAGCATGCTGATAAACAAGGTTCAATAAACAAATCTGCAAATATTCCCCTCCCCCTTCCCCCCACCCGTAGACGTAAGGAACCAACCCCATCAAACGATAACCAAATGCATCCTGTAAACATCCAAGTCGAAAATACAAATGTACAGTATGAAGCATTACTATCAAGAATACCGACAACGTGATATACACACAGGGGGGAGGAGACGCCCCGACAGCGCCCAGCAATGTATAACATTGAAATGTGATATTTATTCTGTCTGAACATATATGAAAAAACCTCTAGTCTGACAATCTGCGGTGCTGAACATGTTAATAGAGTTATTCCGTGGAGAAGAGTTCGACACTGGCAATCGAGCCGCTGTGTGGTGGGGAAGAGCCGGACCTGGCCTCCTTCTGCTGACTGCTGGTGTTCCTGTAGGATCTACAGAATTCCTGCACCGCGGTGGGAGTATTGAAAATACTGGGTCTGCCATCGATATCGACACGTAGGCAAGCAGGATATAACAGTCCGTACCTAAGGCCTAAGTTCTGAAGAGTGGCCTTTACACCGTTGTATTTTCGCCGTGCTTCTTGCACCGTCGCAGTGAAGTCCGGATAAAGTGCAACCGTCGATCCCTGCCAGATGGTCTTGCTGCGTTCCCTGGCGAGGCGGAGTGCAGTGTCCCTGTCTCGGAAGTTCATTATTCTCGCAATAATGGGTCTCGGAGGGCAGCCAGGATTGGGAATTTGGGTGCGATTTTCATTGTGCTGTGTTGCCTACTTAACTGCTTTGGTACTGATAAAAAACACTTGGGGGCATATCTACAAGGGCTGGCGATAAAATTATCACTGCTTTAGCGTGAATCCATGCTACATCGCCCTTTCCCTATCGCCCAGCTCTGCATCTCTAATGAGATGCAAAGTGGGCGTTCCTCCCCAGGATAACGGGAGAAATGTCGCTAAGCGACATTTCTCCTATTATTAAGCCTCAGGCAAAGAAGCATAGCGACAAGAAAAGTAGCGATAACCTCTGTTATCGCTACTTTCCTAACGCCTGCTTTGAGACTGACTTAGCCATGATATCCTATGGAAGGTGGATATCGTGGCTAAGTATGTCTTGCCCTATCAGCAAGCTATCGCCAAAAGTTGTGCGATTATCGCTGGATTTCCAGCGATAATCGCACAGTTGGCAACTTGCGCTCTGAATTTTATCGCTTTGGAGATAAGCGTTGCTGATAGCATGCTATCTCCGCGATAAAATTCAGAGTTGGCCGGCGATAATTATCCTCACGCTAAGAGCGCTGAGCGATAATTATCGCATGGCCTTGTAGATATGCCCCTTGTTTCTTCTAAGTTAAGCCTGTCTACTCTGTGGTACATCTAGCAAGGCTTGAGCTCAGGTTAAAAGTATTGAAACCTATCTGGACCTAAAAAGAGAATGCTCCATTATTACTTAAGGAGAACTACCATCCACTTCAACTAATAATCCATTTTCTTACATAGACTATTCCAAATAACAACACAAAGCACTGGACATCTGAAAGCCTGACTCGACAGAGGGTGAGAATAAGCAAAATATAGAAGGCCAGGGAGAGATATGAAAGGAGAGGTTGGTAGCACATTAGTTGAGGAGCCTCAGCACACAGACTGTACTAAAAGACCAAGGGATATGACCCCCTCATGAATCCCAGTTGGTCATAAAGGAGAAACTAAAACCACAATTTGCTAGAAGGCACAAACGAAACACTCAGTTATGTATTACACATGGAGAGTAACAAGAGTTGGCCCGAGACACTGATACCACTCAGTGTTTCCCAATTTCACCTTGTTGCTCAAGAGACCTCCTCAGATGCTACTAGAGATAGCAAGTTGTTTGTAGTCATCATTATTGCTCACTTCCTCTCACTGTAACCTCATCTACAGCTGATTCTGCCACAACATTGTTTTGTAACTGGAAAAGGGAAAGAGATAATTAAGACAAATACCCCCGAACACTCCAGACGATCGATCTCAGTTCAAATACAAAGAGCTGTTGATTGCCCAACAGGGACAAATTGATAAATAGTTGAAGCCTAATACCAGTGGCCCCATCAGCCTCAGTTCTTCAGACTATTGGCAGCAGAGCATGAAACTCCCATAGCAATAATCACGCAGGCCATCTGTGAAACTTGATCTGCTCTAGAAAGCAAAATAGGAAGGGCAGGCATGGAGTATTCCTTTCTATGCTAGAACCTGTAAAATGTGGCGGATCGACCAAGAGAGGCAGAAGAAAGGGTCTCGACAGTCGAAGATAAACTGCAGACCCTCCAGGGCAAAAAAACTCACCTGCATGATGTCTCCTCATGACTAGAAAGAGATTCCAAGATGCAGAGGATAGATCACCTAGAAACAACATGAGGTGTGTGGTGGTGTTGGAGGTCCTGGAGGATCCATGTTCAGAATAATTCCTGCCATAAAAAAACCCCGCTTGGTGCTCCTCTCCAGCCACCAATTGGCAGAATCATAAACTATTTAGAATGCGATGCAATTTTACGAGAAGCATGTCACAAAGAGGATATACATCTGGAATCTTCCAGAATCATGATATTTACAGACCTTACAACTCAAGTACAACAGAGGAGGAAGTTATTTGCCGAAGTCAAGAAAAAATTAAAAAAGCAGAGAAACTGAAATATATGTGGCTATACCCAGCAAAGCTAAAAGTGCTGCACTTGGGGAAATTCCACTTCTCCAAGAAACCTGAAAGTTATTGGATTAGGCTGTTGAAAAGAAATGTCTCAGAAACATAACTGAGAAACACGGATCCTCTACTACCCATAGGAAACACAACCCTTTCAGGCTCCAAAAGAAAGATAGACCCATAGATGCTGATGCAGAGGAATTGCTTGAGAGGACCAAAGCAGTGAATGCTATGAGTATGTCTCTAAAACTAGAAAAAGTGAGGAAGAACAATCCTGGCCCTCTATAATAACACTTCTGAAGACAAGCAACTTCAAGAGACCTAAACAATAACTACTTGAGGATCTCAGTGTTTAGCTAAGGAATTTACTCTGCTTTCCTTGTTAACTTACTCTCTGGATCCCAAGACACCTCATTGTAGACAATACCTTCAAAGAAAATAAAAGTGAGACAGGAGCATTAGGTCTGATTATACTTTGTAAGGCATCCATGGAGCTTCGGTAAAGAAAGAAGAATCACTCACATAATATTGATGCATACAATACTGAAACACAAAAATATTGGAAAAAAACATTGATAACCAAAATATTAACTTCCTAAATATAACTAGTAAAACAACAGATATTGACAATACAAAATTCCACACGGGATCACGGGGCACTCAGTGGGTTCCAGAATCAATTTATTTAACCAAACATGTGTTTTGGCAAAAGTGCCTTTTTCAATGCGGTTATCAAAGAGGGTGTCAATTAGAAGTCCTTTTATAAGTCCTGTCTTCCTCCCATTCAATAATGAACCATGGCTCACAGAAAGAGGACTGCACATTCTCTATGAGTTGGTTAATTCAACATCCGCCATCATAGCGTGAGTTTTCCAGTATTTGTTGATCTTAATAGTAATGCCTGCATGCTCGCATTTATTATTCTACTAAATATTTATCCCTCAGTGGGTGTGATCCATGTGGCATATCAATAAATATATTAAATACTGTTGGCTGTAAAAGATACAAAAGTTACAAGGACTTCATAGTTATGTTCAGAATTTACAGACACAAAACCATAGAAATTCAGCATTTATAGTTAAAGTTATCTCAAGTAACTGTAACTCTTGCCCAAAGATAACTATAACTCGCGCCCCCGCCATGCACAATGTTCTCATCAATAATTGTATTGCAAATGTTGCAGTGATGTTATCAATGATGTCATAGAAGATGTCATGACTGATGTAATATGAGGGGTACTTTGCAGTGCATGGAGAGGGCTCAAGTTATAGTTACCTTAGGGCACATGTTATAGTTACTTGAGATAACTTTAACTATAACTGCTGAATTTCTATGGTTTTGTGTCTGTAAATTCTGAACCTAACTATAACATCCCTGTAACCTTTGGTTTTTGCAGTGAATTTCTGTGGGGTTTTTTATGTTAAGGAGGGTTGGCCACTGGTCAGGCCCTATAGCCAACCCCCTGCATGCAGCCAAACTCACGTAAATGGGGAAGGGAGAATGAGGCCTCCCTCCCTGGGCTGATTTGTTGCCCAGATGACCCAAACTCCCAGGGCTTAACCATATTAAGGAGGAGTGGGGCACCCATCCCCCCTCCCCTGTACAATATTAGCCACTGGGACCCCATCCCCTGAGGCCAGCCCCAGGGGATGGGTCCCGGCCCAAAATCAGCCTGGGAAGGGGTGCCGCATGACCCCCTCCCCATTAATTTTTGGCTGGGCCCTGGGGATGGGGTCCCCGTGGCTGAGATTGGCAGAGGGAGGGGGGTGCAAGTCCCCCCCTCTTTAGTTCAAAAATAAAAGTGGAAGTACCCCTCTTTGATGGAGACTTACCTCTTTGTAGTCTCGTCGTCTCCTCTTGATGAGGATTTATGTTATGACAGATTTGTGAATGAAGATGCTCAGGGAACAATCACACTGCTGAAATTACTTGCACAAAAGGTCACTGGTGACATTACCGCATTGTCCTTTATGCAGATGTAGTGTAGAATATGCACTAGACATTTACACAACGAGGGAGCACTTACTAATTTACCAGTAGAAGATACTCCAGCTGAGGAGAAATTTTTGGCAAAACTGTGGACTGTATATGGAAAAAAAAGGGCCCGCTACAGCCCTGATGCTCATTTCACAGAAATTAAACCTCAACGGGAAGCACTCAGAAATATAAACACACCAGGTGTCCCAGTTGAAGCTCCTCTTCTGTAAAGCACAATCTATCCTAACTTCTTGAGCTTGGCAAAGGCAAAGCAAGTGTGTTCCCTCTCGTATTTCACGTTGAAAAACAGTCTGAAATCCTTATTGGAGGTGAATGCATCATTGATCTATTGGAGCATAATATAATTTGTAGTGACTGTGACAAGTGGTTTCTTTCTTGTCTTGAGAGCATAGCCCATGGCTCTCCCTTTTAATTACCCTGAGTAAGCAAATGCCCATATCACCTGCAAGGTCTGCCTGTTTGGCCTTGCCCTTTTTTCCTTAGAAGGTTTTCAAGCCTTTTCCCACATTGATGGACAGTTTACCAAAAGGCCCCCAAGCGTGTTTCCTGCTGATTTTGGTGATGCGTTCTTGATGCAGATGAAATTTGAGGACATCTTCACCAAACAAAGAAGCACTTACTTCATATAGTTAGGGGGAAGTACCCTTGTTTGTTGGAGATTCACCTCTTTGTAGCCCCGTCCTCTTCTCCATATGAGGATTCATTCTATCACAGATTTGTGGATCAAGACGCTTGAGGAACAATCACATTGCGAAACTACATGAGCACAAGGTCACTGAGACATTTCCTCGTGGTCCCTTACGCAGCTGTAGTGTAGAATATGCACTAGTTCTTACCCAATGATGTAGCACTTAATAATTAACCAGTAGAAAGTACTTTTGTTGGGTAGTATTTTTCTGCAAAACTGTGGGCTCTTGTTCGATAAAGGGGCAGGTGAGGTGCCGTTCTAGCCCAGGAACTCACACAGCTACTGACACACCCATTCAGTCCCACTCACATATACTCACTGACCCATACAGCCATTCACACACCCACTCACACACCCATACAGCCACTAACATACTCACTCACAGACCCACGCAGCCACTCACACAGCCGCTCACAAACCCATAGAGCCACTCCCACACTCACATAACCACACACACCAACTCAGCGACCCATACAGCCACCCACACTCCCAGAAAACTACTCACATACAAATACAGCCACTTATACACTCATTTACAGATCTATACAGTCACTCACACACCCACTCAGAGACCGATACAGCCACTGGCCATCCCACTCACAGACCCAAACAGCCAATCACACACCCAAACACAAAAGCTACAGGCTACAGTTAAAAAAACCTTCAAAATTCACAAAAAAAAACTTTACAAGAACAATATATATAGAAAATAACACTAAAAAGGTACAAATTCACAAAAAAACAAAGATTACAAGGACGTTATATTTAGGAAATAAAGTTAAAAAACAATAGAAACTCACTGAAAAACCAAAAGGTTACAGAGACGTTATAGTTAGGTTTAGATTTAATCCGTACAGTCCAAGGAAATTCAGCAGTTATAGTTACCTGAGCTTACTCTAAATCAGGCCCCCGCAATGCCCTGCTTATGACCTCACATATTACATCACTCATGACTTGACCAGTGACATCACTGATGACTTCTCAAATTACATCACTGATGACCTCACTGATGACTTCATCCACAGAACCACTCACACACCAAAACAAGTACTCACACACCCTGTGCACTTTTTATTGGCATTTCCACGGCAAAGAGGGTGGGCTGATAAGCTTGCACCTTTTCTGTGTGACAATTTAACGAGCCAAAGCACTATGCACTTTATTCTATTCTGCACTTTATATAAAACGGCGAGGAGTAAATGTTTAGTCCCATTATTAAGGAAAATCCGCCCCTGCACATATGTTGATGGTTTTAACTTTTTGCACTCACTGGCTGCCCCTGATATTTGTATTGCGGTAGCCAATTACATAAAAGTCTCTTTGGCTATCAGAAAATGCTATGAAGTGCTCCTGCATAATGAATGGTTTTACTGTACGTTGCCTTAAAATGATTATTATAGATCTTGAATTTTTTATGAATTTTTTATGACCCATATATCACCATGTTGTTCTAATGTAATTATTGTATGTAAAGAATTTTTATCTCTTTGGTATTTTATGAATTATTCTTTTTTTAACTTATTGTCTGTAATTGTTAGATACACTGTCATCATTTTATTGTAAACTTTTATGGTCCAGATGAACCGAATAAAGTTGTTCTTGACTTGACTTGACTACTCACACACCCACTCACAGATTCATTCAACCACTCACACACCTATAAAACCACTCACACACCCACTTACAGACTCATACAACCACTTAAACAACAACACAATCACTCACACACCCACAAAACTAATCACAGACTTACACAAGCACTCACGCACCTACTTGCACACCTGCACAACCACTCACACACCTCACATGCCCACTCACACACCCATACAACCACTCCCACACCCACTCACAAATCCAACGAGCACTCCCACACCCACACCGCTACTCAGACACCTACTCACCCATGTATACAACCACTCATACACCCCCTTACACATCCAATCACACACCCAGAAAAGCATTCATAAACAGACCCATACAGCCACTCACATAACCACTAACAGACTTATACAGCCACTCACACACCCAGTGACAGATCCATGAAGCCACTCAGACACCCACTCACACACTACCACAGTCACAAAGCCACTCAGAGGAAGTATGTTAGAAACAGTATCACTCATTAGTAGTACAAAAAAAGACTACTAATTTAACTCATGCTGTAGCTTAGTATATATCGCTATGTCTCAGAAAAGTTTATGAAGTACTTACACTCACTGGATGATGTCATTTGAGATTAAATCAGTGATATCATGAGTGATGTAACTGACCATGTCATGAGTGATGTAATATGTGAGGTCATAAGCAGTGCATTACGGGGGAGTAAGTTATAGTTAACTCAGGTAACTATAACTGCTGAATTTCACTGGTTTTATATGAGTGAAATCTGAGCCTAGCTATAAAGTCCCTGTAACCTTTGGTTGTTTCAACTATAGATCATACGTTATAAATAAATCCTAAAGTAGTGTTATGTATGGAAGGACATAAATGATAATAAAATTCAAATTAAAACTAGACCAACCAATAACATCTAGGTATAAATAACTTTAACAAATAAAACCATACAAATATAACATCAACAATATAAAGAGAATATAAAAGGCACATTAATTCGAACAACTAAATGCTTCAAAAACAAGCAACACTTCAAGATTCAGAACCTTTGCAGGATTCTCCGACCAGACCATTAAAGAACACATATACATCTCAGCAACTACCTAACCAAGTAAGTAAAACTTATATTTAAAGTAAAACAAGCTTGTTAATAAACATAGGGGCATATTATCAAGGGCTTTATCGCCGCTTTAGCGGCACTTTTGCCGCTAAAGCGGCGATAATTTTATCGCCCTATTAGCAAGCTGTCGCTAACAGGCGTTAGCGACAGCTTTCGGGCGTTAGAGGCCGCGTTTTCCATCGCCTTGCATGTCAGCGATAATTATCGCTAATGACATGCAAGGAAGGCGTTCCCTACTAAAAGCGACTGAATACAGTCGCTAACACCACTACCCCCTATTAGCAAGGCAGGCGAAGCGATAAAATAATTCGCGCTAAGCGCGTTTATCGCTAGCTTTTAACACCTGCTAGTGAGGATGACTTACCTGTTTGAAGTATAGGAGGTGGATTCTAATGCTGAATCCACCTTAGCGTTAATGCGAGAATATCGCTGGTTTTCCAGCGATATTCTCGCATTATGCCGCTATCGCTGGAATAATCATCGCCATAGCGCTAATTGTTGCTAATACAGCGTTAGCGTGGCGATATATTCCAGCGATAGCTGGCGATAAAATATTTCGCGCTAAGCGCGCTCTGCGATATTTATCGCATTTTGTTGCTAATATGGCCCATAATATTGTAAAATAGCAAATAATTAATAAAACACTCTCACACTTCTACCTCTATACATAGATTTCCTAAAAGAATATACTACAACTTGGAAAAGTGATAAACTGCCAGAAAAAACTAACTATCAGACAGCAGGAAAAAAAGATATAAGAAAGTAAGTATACTTAAATTAATAAAAAACTATGGGCCCGATTCACAAAATTAATCTGAGACAAAATCCTAACTTTATGACTTTCGGTATTCACAAAAGGCATTTAGTAGTAGTAAAGTTAGGATTTTGTGGTAAGTTTGTCTTAAATTTTGGTCTTAAGTTAAACTTAAGTTAGGATTTTGTCTTAAGACCAAAACTTAAGACAAACTTAAGACAAAATCCTAAGTTAAACTTAAGTTAAACTTAAGTTAAACTTAAGTTAGGATTTTGTCTTAAGACCAAAACTTAAGACAAACAAGAGAAAATCCTAACTTTACTACTACTAAATGCCCTTTGTGAATACCAAAAGTCGTAAAGTTAGGATTTTTGTCTCAGATTACTTTTGTGAATCGGGCCCAATAAACTCAACCAAATAGTGAGTAAAACTAAACCTAACGACCTCATTCTCTACAAACTACCAACAAATTAACATTTAGAATTAAACTAACACTTTTTTTCATCCAACAGAAAAGAAAGCACCTGCTCCACATTAGAATTAACTCAGGGCGGAGTTCGCGTAGCCATGCTAAACGGAACTCCGCAAAGTGGTAAAAAAAATCCGCCGCACTACGCGGAGTGCCGCGTGTGGGCGGCTCTGCTTGTCCTGACCGCTCGGGTGACGTTTCTGCTGTACATCAATGCGGATTGCATGTTCGGGCAGAAATATCGCATGAACTGCACCACACAGACGTGCATGGGTGCAGCCATATTGTTTCTTACTCTGTTTATGATGCTGGGGCCCACTTTTTGATCCTTCTTTAATCTTTTCAACCTTTTATTTCTAAAACTTTTTTTCTGATCTTTTTTATTTATTATCTTACCCTCTGTCTTCCTTAGTGTATATTTTGTGTTTTTTTCTATTTTTTCTGTGTTTTTGCAGTAGTTTTGTACTTTTATATTTTTTAGCTTCCTTATTACCATCCTATCTTCTTTTTCCCACTTCTTTTTTCCTCTCTTTCCCCCCAGTGCCAATGCAGAAAAGGGCGTACCAAGGCGCGCAAGTAGCAGCCACCTTCCTTGGGGAAGGCGGCGCCAGGCACAGGTGCAGCCCCATGCCCTGTTTTCCGAGGTGGAGGTGGCAGCACTGTTTATTTATATCTTGTGCCACCTCCCCTCCACCCTGGCAGCAGGCAGCAGGCCTGGGTCCAAGTACAGGATGCAGGAGAGTCAGCAGCGCTGGGCAAGGGTGTGCCGGGCAGTGTACCGCTGCTCTGGGGTCCGGCGCACCCATCATCAGCTGACGCAACGGTAGTCTGACATCCTGGACCGAGAGCAGACCTGCTGCACCTGCTAGTGGTTGAGGTCACAGGGCCAGGTGAGTAGATAATTATTAAAAATATTAATTTATTGTTACTTGTGTGTTCTATGCTATTGCATATATATTTTTTTCAAATAGCAAGCATGCTGCTCACATGCAGGCAAGTTAATTTTTCAAATATTATGTGATCGTTATTCTAGACAGGTGCTCGGCGCAACCTAATCGTACCTGTTGGAGCTCGCTTGGGCTGATTATGTAGGAACTGTAATGCAGCGACTCCTTTGTCCTGTCACTAAGATAATAGTAGTTAGCATTAGTAATTTAGCAGCGCATGTCCACTCACTTCAGTTCTTAGAGCCTTTTTTGTAGCTCGCACAGTAGCAAGCAACCAATTGGTGTATTCAACTATGCATGCATCCATCTATTCTTTTAAAGAAAAAATGCAGACTTAGGTGCCAGACTTAGGTGTCAGAGTGGAGGGCTTCCGACCAGCGGTCAGAGGCTCTCGGCCCGACATCCTGCTGTTTGCCTCCGACCACCGTAACTATTTTGATGTCCACAGTTGGAGGCAAACCCACGGGGACATTCCACTCCTCTTCCAATGGGCTCTGTGAGCCAATCGGAACAGGAGAGGAATAGTAAGTATTACCTTCAATGACAGTGGAGCCAGGCTCGGCTGAGGTTGAGATTATGATGTTGGTTTCCAGCAGCCACTCCATGTCCGCCTTTCCAACATGGATTGGTTGTCAGAAACTGACATTGGGGGCCCCTACCAGGCCCTCTTTCCCTCTGGCCCTCCGCTATGGGGCCAGCCACATGGACGGTGCAGAGATGTTTGTGAACAACCTCCATTTTTCAATGGAAGCTTGTGCTGCGGGCCTTTTCCGTCCGCCACACAAGCTTCCATTGACAAATGGAGGTTTGCGACCGCCCTATGCCTATGGGCGGTCGCATCGTAATAGTGTGTTAGGGACCGCTGACCTAAGATCAGGCGGTTCCAGAACCGCAACGGCATCTGCCCGGCATTGTCATAATAATAAGCTCCTTAGTGAATTGACCCATCAAAGGGGATTGAGAGATTGTGAATGAGATGAGAAGAAGCAAACATAATTTGTTGCAATTTATTAGTAAATCCAAAATGTAGTTTACTAAATTTGGAATAGGGCTAGGTAGGTAGGTTTAGGAAATTTGGAATGGGATAGGATAGTCCGCAATACTACTACAAGTCGATCTGATTTAGAAAAGTTCAATGTTATTGCGATTGTCTTTTCCTGTCAAAAAATATTTTGGGGAGTTTATTTATTTACCACCATTCCTTTTTTGTCTTTATGTTTTACATCAGCATCCAGCAGCAAGAAAAGGGCTGAGGCGGGTGAGGGAGCTGGAGGTGCCTCCCAGAGTTTCCAAGCCGATGGCTCTGCTGGCCCCTGTAAGTCCTCCTGGTGTTAACATTAATATTTATTTCCCTAACTTTTACCGCTCCTTATTTTGAATTATGTCTACATGTTTTATAATTTTTTTCCAAATCCTCTACGATCTATCCATTTCTAAATTCTTGTTATCCCTGCATTGTCCTATATACTTATTTTCTATATTTCAAGATTCTGTACTTTACTTCAAACTGTATCTGTACTAGTCTGTCTGTAGCTTCTTTTCTTCTGCTTTGTCAGTCAGCCTCCCCTCTTCCCTTATATTATATTTTGTGGACTGCCTAGTGGTGGTACTCTAAGACTCAGAGAACCCATTGGTCAAATACTGTCTACTGCTACTACTCTGCCATGCAAATTACATGCCCATTGCCCAAGTAAGGTATTCTACGCCTGTTTGTTGAGATGAGAAGGCTCAATCAGTAAAACAAGAGAGTGGCCATGGTCACATTGGAGACCCCAAAGTTGTGTCTTCTTAGCTAGGCCTAGTATAATTAGCAGCAGTTGGTGAACTGATGACCGTGCACCATGGCTGGAAGGAATGATGAGGAGGACTGCTCCATTGCATTTGCCAACCAAGACCATATGTCCAGTTGTCCACTCATGTACTATTTTTTTCAAAAAATTAGATTCATCAATAGCTCTAGCCACTCCTTAACAGTTTGTCTTGAGGCTTTTTAAAAATTGCCACCAACAAAATACCCAACCTGATATTTTTGATAGAAGATACTGGACCAGATGTATGACCATTGGAATTAGCGACTCGCAAATTGCGAAAAATTGCGAGTCACAATTTGCGAGTCGCTAATGCCAATATACAACAGTGTCAGAGACACTGTTTGCGATTCCCAATGGGGTCGCAAATTGCATGCCTCATCAGTATTCATGAGGCACTCGCAATTTGCGACCCCATTGGGAATGGCTGGCCCTCCCAGGTCTGGCTCCTTAAAGGAAAACGGGATGCATATAGAAAAAGAAAAATGAAATGTTTTCGTTTAATTTTTTAAGAGCAGGTAGTGGTCCCTGGGACCACTGCCTGCCCCTAAGAAATATTTTCCCCTGCATTCACAAAGGGGAAGGAGTCCCCTGGGGACCCCTTCCCTTTTGCGAGTGCTTTACCACCCTTTTGAAGAGGGCGGTAAATTGCGAGTGTTTTGCGACTGCAATTGCCGTTGCAAAACATTCTTTCATAGGGTAGCGAGTCGCTATTAGGAATGGACGCCCTTGGAACGCCCCTTCCTAATAGAGAGTCGCAAATCCTATTTAGCGAGTCGCAAATAAATTGCGACTTGCTAAATTGGGTTTGTACATGGCCCATTGGTATTTTTGCTTGCGCAAACGGGTCGCAAACTTGTTTGCGCATGCAAAAATGGGTCGTACATCTGGCCCACTGTCTGTAATGTATCCAAGTTGTAGTGATGTGTGTGGTGTACTTTGCTATAAAAAAATTAATAGGGGGAGGCGTATATCCACACCGACCACCAGTGCCACCGGCCAGCAGTGACGGCTCCAGCCAGTCTGCAGATGCGGCAGCGGTAGGGGGTCAGCCAGCGGCAGTGACGGGCAGTGGTAAGTCATATTGCTTTGCCTATTGACAATTAATTATATACTCTCTGTCAGGGTGTAGTGTTATCTTGTTAACAGATGAACACAGCAGGAGTTTAGTAACTAATGGCCACTTCTATCAACTCAGCAGATAAAGTTTCATGAACAAGACCCTTAACTATGGGTTGACGGAAAAGGGAACGAATGATGGAAGGAGAATGGACGGGTGAAATGTAATATGGCTGGAAGAGAAGGATGCGTGGGTGAAAGCGGATGTATATATTATAGGTGGCTGATGGGATGCATGGGTGGGTGAAGGATGGATGAAAGGTATACGGGTGGGAAGCCTGCCTGGGTGGGTGAAAGTGGATGTGTGAAAGGATGCCAGCCTGGGTGGGTGATTGGAATCCTGCGATGGTTTTGAAAGGACGCATGGGTGGGTAAATGGCAAATGTATGTTGCTGAAAGGTTTTTTGAGAGTGAGACAGAGAGCCATTTTTAGATGGATGGTTATATGGATGGATTGGATGGATGGTTTTCAATGGTCAAGACTGGATTGAGAGAATGTAAAACGTAAATGGTGAGTAGCAAAGCCAAGGGTGAAGAATAAAAAATAAAATACTAGAAGAACTATTACAATGATGAATGGAAAAATCCTTGGGAAGAAGAATAAACAGGGGATTGGATGCTTCTCTATGGATGTTCTTCTCACCATTACTTGCTTGGAATGGTTTTATCTAACCCTGGGCGTAGTTTGCGTAGTAGCTCTACACGTAGCTACGCAAATTGCATAGTGCATAGCTGTGTGCTTGTCTGCACTGTGCAATAATTGCCAAAGAAATCTTGCACAGTGCTAGTTAAGATAAAATAAGTATCTCTGTCTTTATATGCTAAAATGCATATAGTCATTTCACAAAAGTGAAAACAATAAATTAACAAGCAGTGAGAGAGGTGATGATTTTGGGATCCTCCCTAACCTAGGAGAGAACCAAGCAGATGCCTTGAAAACAAAAAGCACATCTTGTTGAACGATTCGGTGGTGGTCCCATCCTCTTAGGACCACCCCAAGCACAGTTATTGGCAAAAATACAATCCCAACCAAAGGCCCTGCAAAGCATTATGGGACGAGATTAGCAGTGGGCAGTGAATATTATAGTATCCAATATCAAAATAATTCTACAAAGAGCTGCAGTTCAACTAGTCGTTACTAGATGTCCCTCACGAGTCAAATGCGAAAGCATTGAAATTATTATTACATCAAGCTGCAGTTCCACTAGTCGTTACTAGATGTCCCTCACGAGTCAAATGCAAAAGCTTCATGAAAGGGTTTCAATGCTTTTGCATTTGACTCGTGAGGGACATCTAGTAACGACTAGTGGAACTGCAGCTTGATGTATTAATAATTTCAATGCTTTTGCATTTGACTCGTGAGGGACATCTAGTAATGACTAGTTGAACTGCAGCTCTTTGTAGAATTATTTTGATATTGGACACTATAATATTCACTGCCCACTGCTAATCTCGTCCCATAATGGTTTGCAGGGCCTTTGGTTGGGATTGTATTTTTGCCCATAACTGTGCTTGGGGTGGTCCTAGGAGGAAGGGACCACCACTGAATCATTCAGCATGATATGCTCTTTGTGTTCAAGGCGTCTGCTTGGTCCTCCCGGGGACCCCAAAATCATCACCTCTCTCATTGCCTGATATATTCATTCTCCAAGTTTATTTTTGTGAATTGGTTATATGCTTTTTAGCATGTAAAATTGCTTTATCAAAGCATTTGTAGGTGTTGATGGTTTTGCTGCTACGCTATGTCAATTAGCACAGTTTATGCACTGTGCCATGTGTAATTTGCGTAGTGTGTAGTAGCACAAACTACGCATGCTCCGTAGCGTAGTACCACGCCCAGGGTTAGTTTTATCGAGGTTTTTTTTATTCAAAGTGTTGAGGTGATATTTCAGACTCCTTCCTTGACTTACAGTAGTTTTCAAGTGCAACATATTATGCACCCTTTCTACCCAAATATCATCAATCACCTTCCTACCCATTTCATTTCGCCAGTGACACCAATGGGTGACCTATCAGCTGCATGGTTACATTGGCAGCTCTGCATTGTTGGCTGTGCAATGTCTGTGCATCTGCCTCAGTTAATGTGTAGGCCCATTTACAAATTTCATGGCAATGCGAAAAATAGTTTTGTTGTGCTTTCCTTCACTCCCAGTGCCCACTCATTCAGTCACTTCCTAGTACATAAGCTCCTTTCCCAAGTTCCTTCTGTCCCAGCCTTCCTTAAATTTGAAAAAAACTGTCTTTTCATGCACCACTTTCTCTGGCCAAATGATATATTTTCTTATTGCTTCCATAACGGATTATGTAGGTTCGAATTTTTCCCTTTCAACAATTGGTGAACAAAGTGACTCACTATTAGCAAAAGCTTAGGCATTTGATGATGATCAGTGAAACATCTACCTATCCGGCCTAATCCCTCTAGCTTACCTGCAGTACACTAAGTTAATAATTCTTTTCAAAATACTTACTGCCAAGCAAATCTATTTTGTTGGAAAAAAGTAATGTTGAATGTGGTGATGGAGGGCGAAGGCCAGGGAGTAAAGTGGGATTAAGAGTAAGTGCCTTTAAATTTTGAGGATGGGTTAGTCTGTGATGAACGTGCCAAATACAATATCCTGTTCCTTAATCCTTTCCCTGTACTGTAGCGCATGTGCATTACTTTTCCCACGGGCAGACAGGAGGATGTCTGTCTGAATAATTCTTTTTATATAGTATCTCATGTGACATATCATTCATGGTAATTACTATTCATCTGCCTTTTAGTCATGGACTGGTGAAGTTGAGGCATGTAATAGAGCATGGCCATGATAGGAATAAGATAATTATCTAGTACAGCTGCCCCATCTGCAGACAGTAGCACGAGCAGTATGCCAAGGGCGCCAGCTAAGCTAGCAGGCCTACATTAATTTAGCTCAATAAGAGAGAGAAGAATAATTCTCCATAGTGCATGTTAATGACTGAAACTAGAATCACATCAAAATAGAATGGCCTAAGGAATTGGTACCAGCAAATGTACTGCCACTGTGCCTCTATAATATAATTTTATGTGTTTTGCTAAGAGCATTGTTTACAATTTGTCTTTTTTCTTTCTTGATAAAGCTACTCCTGCTGATCAGAAACCACCTAGCAGGCAGGAGATTGCAGCCTAGACCAGCAGCGGAAACTGGACGCCATCAGGGCCAAGTACCGGTGGCTGGTGGCCTTGGAGGATAAAGAGGCAGATGCCCTGGGCCCCAGCCAGGCCTGAGTGCCTATAACAACACACTGTCGCCGCGGTCCAATGCTAGGAGCCCGCCACCATTTAACCATCACTGCAGCTCCCCCTTATTTCCACAGATTTCAGCGCTGCAGCAGCTTAGGTTGGCGAATATTGAAGCCAGGCAGGAATGGGTGTAGGGGCACCTTAAGAAGCTCCTAGCCCGCCATTAGTGGCCTTTTCAGCCCCTTTTTTAAACCTTTATTGGTTGGGTGGGACTTGTGGTGGGGAGAGGGTGGGAATGTGGCAGTTGGGTCATTGTTGGGTTTTTCTTTATTTATGGTCAATTTCGTTTTTGGACTCTTGGACGCTACTTGGACATTGGTTGGGGTTAGGGAGACGGGTGGGCAGTTGTGGGGTTACTAGTTTATATTTGTTAAGGGAATTCATTTTTTTTAGTTTTACATTACGAATGATTTAAAATCTTTTTTAGGAGGTTATTGATTTACTTCGCACTACTGCCTTTGCTGCAGAGAGTTTTTAAAATCTGCTGATAGTGTAACAATAAAATAGTTATGCGGTACCCTCCCTTGTCCTACTACTTTCTCCTCCTAATCTCTGCAGTCTGCTACTATAGTAACCCCTAAGGACTCGGAGGGGGGTGGGGGTGAATGTCCATTGTATGTAGAATGATTGCCGTTCAACAATGAATCAATCAACCACAGTTCACTTTACTTACCTGATTAGATGAAGCGAGGGCTACGTGGTTTCCCAAGGTGTCATGGTGGTGGTAGTAGTAGCAGCTTGCATTGCTATCTTTTTAACATTGAAGGCAAAGTCATCAGAACTGAATCAAGGTCCCACTCCCTCCAAGGCAAACTCGAACTGTGAGATATGGAGACTATTCATTGTAGGGAACTTAACAAATTGAAATAAAAAGGTTAATGCCGTTAATATATGCAAGCTTAAAAAAAAAGACAGTCACCAGAGACTAGACTACTAGAACAGACACAAGAAGAGAGACAATAGAAATATGATAACCAATGAAAAATGTAATTAATCAGAACAATGGTGAGCTAGTAAAAGTTACAAAATGAAGTTGACTCGAGCTACGAAGTGGACAAGCGTAACCTTAGATTCAATACACTGCCTGAATGATGATGCTGGCAATGAGATGTTCCTCTGAAACACAAAATATCGAATACTGTGCATGGGTGGCTAATATAATATTGCTAGTGTGGGTTATACGTGCTGAAGATCCTCGCCCTGCACTGAGTTGGTTTTGCTTTCACCACATCTGCCCCACCAGGTGTGTGATCAATTAATGGTGTAAATTATTATGTAAAAACAACAATTGATGGACAGAATGCAGAACAATGTCATACATTCACCCCAGTACAGAGATCTGGGCCTAAATCCATCGTTTTTTTGCTCACCATGCCATTCCAGTTTGAACCCAGCCATATGCAAATCAGTCTTGACCCTGTGCCTCATGGGAACAGTCCAGCCCGAACTGCCAAGCCAGGTCCTCCCTGGACTAGAAACAAGCATCCTAGGACCGGTTTCGGGGTTTCACCCCTCTTCAGCCAGGATAGCTTGATTCCAGTGGCATGGAGAGCACGGGACCCACGTCTGGGCATACCCGTCCCACTCGGGGTGACAAATGCAAAAACAACAATTGATGGACAGAATGCAGAACAATGTCATACATTCACCCCAGTACAGAGATCTGGACCTAAATCCATCGTTTTTTGCTCACCATGCCATTCCAGTTTGAACCCAGCCATATGCAAATCAGTCTTGACCCTGTGCCTCATGGGAACAGTCCAGCCCGAACTGCCAAGCCAGGTCCTCCCTGGACTAGAAACAAGCATCCTAGGACCGGTTTCGGGGTTTCACCCCTCTTCAGCCAGGATAGCTTGATTCCAGTGGCATGGAGAGCACGGGACCCAGGTCTGGGCATACCCGTCCCACTCGGGGTGACAAATGCAAAAACAACAATTGATGGACAGAATGCAGAACAATGTCATACATTCACCCCAGTACAGAGATCTGGGCCTAAATCCATCGTTTTCTTGCTCACCATGCCATTCCAGTTTGAACCCAGCCATATGCAAATCAGTCTTGACCCTGTGCCTCATGGGAACAGTCCAGCCCGAACTGCCAAGCCAGGTCCTCCCTGGACTAGAAACAAGCATACTAGGACCGGTTTCGGGGTTTCACCCCTCTTCAGCCAGGATAGCTTGATTCCAGTGGCATGGAGAGCACGGGACCCACGTCTGGGCATAATCGTCCCACTCAGGGTGACAAATGCAAAAACTGCAATTGATAGACAGAATGCAGAACAATGTCATACATTCACCCCAGTACAGAGATCTGGGCCTAAATCCATCGTTTTTTTGCTCACCATGCCACTCCAGTTTGAACCCAGCCATATGCAAATCAGTCTTGACCCTGTGCCTCATGGGAACAGTCCAGCCCGAACTGCCAAGCCAGGTCCTCCCTGGACTAGAATCAAGCATCCTAGGACCGGTTTCGGGGTTTCACCCCTCTTCAGCCAGGATAGCTTGATTCCAGTGGCATGGAGAGCACGGGACCCACGTCTGGGCATACCCGTCCCACTCGGGGGTGACAAATGAAAAAACAACAATTGATGGACAGAATGCAGAACAATGTCATACATTCACCCCAGTACAGAGATCTGGGCCTAAATCCATCGTTTTTTTGCTCATCATGCCATTCCAGTTTGAACCCAGCCATATGCAAATCAGTCTTGACCCTGTGCCTCATGGGAACAGTCCAGCCCGAACTGCCAAGCCAGGTCCTCCCTGGACTAGAAACAAGCATCCTAGGACCGGTTTCGGGGTTTCACCCCTCTTCAGCCAGGATAGCTTGATTCCAGTGGCATGGAGAGCACGGGACCCACGTCTGGGCATACCCGTCCCACTCGGGGTGACAAATGCAAAAACAACAATTGATGGACAGAATGCAGAACAATGTCATACATTCACCCCAGTACAGAGATCTGGACCTAAATCCATCGTTTTTTTGCTCACCATGCCATTCCAGTTTGAACCCAGCCATATGCAAATCAGTCTTGACCCTGTGCCTCATGGGAACAGTCCAGCCCGAACTGCCAAGCCAGGTCCTCCCTGGACTAGAAACAAGCATACTAGGACCGGTTTCGGGGTTTCACCCCTCTTCAGCCAGGATAGCTTGATTCCAGTGGCATGGAGAGCACGGGACCCACGTCTGGGCATAACCGTCCCACTCAGGGTGACAAATGCAAAAACAGCAATTGATAGACAGAATGCAGAACAATGTCATACATTCACCCCAGTACAGAGATCTGGGCCTAAATCCATCGTTTTTTTGCTCACCATGCCACTCCAGTTTGAACCCAGCCATATGCAAATCAGTCTTGACCCTGTGCCTCATGGGAACAGTCCAGCCCAAACTGCCAAGCCAGGTCCTCCCTGGACTAGAATCAAGCATCCTAGGACCGGTTTCGGGTTTCACCCCTCTTCAGCCAGGATAGCTTGATTCCAGTGGCATGGAGAGCACGGGACCCACGTCTGGGCATACCCGTCCCACTCGGGTGACAAATGCAAAAACAACAATTGATGGACAGAATGCAGAACAATGTCATACATTCACCCCAGTACAGAGATCTGGGCCTAAATCCATCGTTTTTTTGCTCATCATGCCATTCCAGTTTGAACCCAGCCATATGCAAATCAGTCTTGACCCTGTGCCTCATGGGAACAGTCCAGCCCAAACTGCCAAGCCAGGTCCTCCCTGGACTAGAAACAAGCATCCTAGGACCGGTTTCGGGGTTTCACCCCTCTTCAGCCAGGATAGCTTGATTCCAGTGGCATGGAGAGCACGGGACCCACGTCTGGGCATACCCGTCCCACTCGGGGTGACAAATGCAAAAAGAACAATTGATGGACAGAATGCAGAACAATGTCATACATTCACCTCAGTACAGAGATCTGGGCCTAAATCCATCGTTTTTTTGCTCACCATGCTATTCCAGTTTGAACCCAGCCATATGCAAATCAGTCTTGACCCTGTGCCTCATGGGTACAGTCCAGCCCGAACTGCCAAGCCAGGTCCTCCCTGGACTAGAAACCAGCATCCTAGGACGGTTTCGGGGTTTCACCCCTCTTCAGCCAGGATAGCTTGATTCCACTGACATGGAGAGCTCGGGACCCACGTCTGGGCATACCGGTCCCACTCGGGGTGACAAATGCAAAAACAACAATTGATGGACAGAATGCAGAACAATGTCTTACATTCACCCCAGTACAGAGATCTGGGCCTAAATCCATCGTTTTTTGCTCACCATGCCATTCCAGTTTGAACCCAGCCATATGCAAATCAGTCTTGACCCTGTGCCTCATGGGAACAGTCCAGCCCGAACTGCCAAGCCAGGTCCTCCCTGGACTAGAAACAAGCATCCTAGGACCGGTTTCGGGTTTCACCCTCTTCAGCCAGGATAGCTTGATTCCAGTGGCATGGAGAGCACGGGACCCACGTCTGGGCATACCCATCCCACTCGGGGTGACAAATGCAAAAACAACAATTGATGGACAGAATTATTATGTCACACCTCAATAAATCACACAGCCTGGGGGAAGAGGGTTAGGGGTTTGATAAATGGATGGGAAGGGGGATTTGGGGAAAGGTTAGACAAATACAAACACTACACAAGGACAACAATCATCTTGGCAATGAGCAGCCGACCATCATAAATCTGTTATTGGAGGACAAGGAAACGAACGAATGAGTACAGGTAAACCAAACCAAATTGTCCGTCTGCCCCCAGAGAGACCAAGTTACATTATTATGATATGTCTTACTGAGCTTTACAAGATTGCTTTGCAAGATAGCAAATATTTTCCAAATTAAATTTTCTGTAGGATTCAAGTAAACAACACCAACACATGCAGTTCAAATGATTACTAAAAGAAAAAATGATACTGTATTGCCAAATTGGGAGTTGCATCTGCATTGATTCCTCTTTTATGGTCCGTCAATCTTGGGTGTCTGGCAGATACGGTCCAGTAAGGTAAGTGTTGGTTTTTCAGTTTGTCACCGGATAAGAGGGCCTGGAGAGAGAAAAACAAAAACGATATTGACGAATCAAGGAGAAAGAAAGAAGTTAAACTGCATAAGGACTAGGAGGGCACCGTGAAGTGTCAGAGGAAGTGCAAGAGGAGAGAAGAATAGTCCTTTTTGCATTAATTCATTTCATGCCTGGTGTGTGAACTATTAGGTGAGGGCAATTTTACAACAACCAAAAATCCCACCAAAAATGGCTGCATGTAATGTGACTATCGGGCTGATCAAACTGTCTTCATCATCATTTTATCATCACATAATATATAACAATCATATGTAGCCTAACAGCAGCACATGCATAATGTGATCATCATTCATCACTAAATCTCTGTCTCCAGTTACCTTCAACAACAGGCCCCCCACCCAACCACCACTTTGCTTCAAATATAGCCAGACAGCACTGAGCAGCACCCACACCCCCAGCAACATAGCATTGTCCCAATCAAGTAAAAAATCAATTCACCGATGTCAGTCACACCACTCACCACCACCACTACACAGACTTGTGTAGGTCTGGTGTTGTTTATCTTTAAGCCACTTCAGAGGCATCATCATCCAAATCGGTTGGTTTCAATGAATTTGAAAACTTCCATCTTCTTCTGGTGGCAGTTCTCGAAGTAGATCATCTCTGATCCTTCTTAGTCTGACTCCGAGTATAGTGTCCAACTCCGTACCAACAGTGTCCTGAGTCCCGACTCAAAATGCAATAGATCAGCCTGTAGTAGTACAATTTTGAAATTAAACAACAAGAAGGGAAAGATTGAGCCACATTTTGTGTAGACTAGATTTGTGTTTGCAAACATTGCATTATCTAAGGGACTGGTCGGGTCTGAGTCTTTGAGGAGTATAAAGCGTAAAACAATAAAAAACAAAGCAATGTGGACTATGTTGAGTGGACCTGGTGAAGGAATCTCACTATCCTATCTTTCAAAGGGGAAGGAAAAAAATAACCTTCAGAGGAAATGTTTTTGATCAGCCGTCGGTGGGCCACCAACATTGTGAATCTCAATCATCACTAATACATTAAGCGTAACAAACAAACACCCAGTCTCACACTGCCTGCCACCACATGAATCATCTCAACACACATGATGATGACATATCACAACAAGTTCACATCACAGCAAACAACAATCACTCAATGTGCAATGCATGCTAGCATTTACCTGTTCTTCCGGTGTGCTCACCGTGATCGATTGGTGGTACATTGTAGAATGCAGATCCTCCATTTGTTCACAAAGCAGAGAATTGCCAATGTAAATTGAATTATAATAATGTCAGATGTGGGGCAGTCCCTCTAGGGTAGGAAAGGATAGATAGTCACAGCCCAGGGTTGGCGGCAGGTACACATTTGTTTGTATTCTCTGTCCAATGTCTGGCTTGAGGGAAACGGTTTTGGAGGGCTAGTCGGGACGTCTTCACTGCACACAGTTGCAACTCCAATCCGGCAATAAAATGTGCCTAAGAGTAAGACGGCACCAGTTTTTCAACTTACATGTGAAATCTCAAATACAAAAGTCCTTACATCCAATGGGATATGCAGCAGCAGACACAAAGAGTGATCCTTCCAGCTCCAAATCCAAATGAAAAGTGACCAGGAGATGGACAAAGCACTTGGAGGAGCCTGCTGGACAGGAACAGGAAGTTGGCGGCTCTGGAGCTCTTCCTTCTAGGTTTAAAAAAAGTTAAAAAACAAAAAAAGACTCCTTGCACAAAAAAACACCACCAAATGTCAATTCGAGGAAGTTTTTAACTCCAAATTGTCAGTTCTGAAAGATTTTGATGCTTTTCGAGGAGAGAATCTTCCCCAGATTGCAGCCGTGGTAGATCCTGTGCGTTCAGGGTCACGTACAGCAGAAAACATCTGCCAGAAGTCGCTGGCGTGCTATAATGATGTGTTGGCGACTGCAAAATCTCGCGGGAGCATGCGGCTAGCTAGCAAGTGTTGTGGCACCCACGAACGGCCCTTAAAATCTCCTAGCCGTTTGCGAGCACCCGGCAAGTCCCTCCCGCGTGCGTAAAATTACATTTTAAGTGTGTGGACCAAAAAAAAACTCTGCTCTGTTGCGGAGTGCGGAGTTTAACAGTAACTCTGCGTTCTCCGCGCAACGCGGAGTTGCCGAATTCCGCAATCTCCACAAACAGGGCAGAGTTTTATGCCCTGGCTTAATTAGAGTTCCCCCAATGTAAAAGCTGCAAATTAGTGTGAAACATCTAAACAGAACATACATGTAGATATACAAAATAGAAGTAGTTGCATAATGTTACATGTAAATACCAAAGGCACAAACTTTACAATATTGTGTATATTTAGACTATTACACTGCCAGATATATCAAAATACATAACCTCACAGAAAGGAAAGCAGTTACTAAATCACGTGGGTTGCACCTTACAGCCAAGAAAGGGCATCAACAGAGAACATAAATTGGAAATGTACAAAATGTTATTCTAATGCATGCCATGAGAGGGCAACTACAAATGATGATGTTGTAATTCATGTAAGAGAGCATGACCAACCCCCAGATGCGACAGAGATAGCAGTAAGGGAGGTAAGCACTATCTCCCAGAAACTCAGAACAAAAATCCTTAAAGATATACTGCCTAAAGTTACCTAACACATCACAGACCAACTACCACCTATACTCACTTCAAAATGTTTAATTGCATGCACTAAAAATGCCACCAGTGCTACAACTCCTTCCCCTAGAAGGTACCAAGACATAGACATACCAGAACATTTAACAATGACACATAGGGGATGATTACTATGGTGTCTGTTGGACCGCCGACAGCCCATTGTTGCGGGCTGACTGTTGACAGCCCTTCGGTCCAACTGTAGTATTATGAAACTGGCGGTCAAAACTACAGCTGTCAAATGCCACACCACCGCCTCTGCCAGGATCATAGATCTCAGTGGTGCGGCTGTCAGAAGGAGAGAACAGGAATGGTGGCGGTGCTGAGGCAGGCAATGCCGTTGGGATATGGATATCCCTTTCCGACAGCCTTTTCATAGTGGGAACCCCACCCTGAAAAGGTTGTCAGAAAAGAATCAGGGGGCCCTAAACAGGGCTCCTGGCCCCTGGGAAAGTGTCCCTGGGGCATATATAGTGCCCCCCTTCCATGGCACTTACCCCGACATGATGCATGGCACACAGTGCACGGACGTGCAGGAGGTGCTACGGGGCATCAGCATGTGCTGCTGCCCTTTGCCACAGCTGCAACATGCCCCCGACGAGTTTCCAACCGCCATTCTGGCAATAGTATTGTAATAAGGCGGTCGGACCACCTGCATGCTTGTTGGTGGTCTCCGACCGACTGGCATCGTAATCATGCCCATAATGAGGAACCTTTCCCTTTACATGATAACCTAAACAAAGATAAATTAATCCTCATATTCTCTACAGAAAATAACTTACTAAAACTAAGCCATTGTCAAACCTGGATGATGGATGGGAGCTTCAAATTGTGTCCCAAACGATTAACTCAGATATACACCATGCACGGTGAATATCAAAACACAAATATCCATTTTATATATGTCCCACTACTAAATAAACAAAGCAGCACTTACTGCAACCTCTTAAAGTACATTAAATATAAAATAAATAACTACTACCCCAAAAAATAATCATAGACTTTGAGCAAGCCAAGAGTCAAACCATTTAAAAAATGTACCGCCACACAGCCATACAAGTCTGTTCCTATCATATCAATCAAAGGATATGGAGACACCTCCAACAATCTGCACTAAAGGCCTTATTACGAGTTTGGCAGTCCGTGGACCACAGTACCTGCAGTCCTGGTCCAACCACCTTAAGCTCACCGGTCCGACCGGCGTATTATGAGTTGTGTGAATTGGCTTTGCAAAGACTGCAGCTGACCCGCCAAGATCGCCAGCAGACCACCGACCGCCGGGTACGCGGTCGTGGAAAGGCAGCTGCCAAGGACAGTACAGGAGAGTTTCACCGCCGTCCATCTTACAAGTAGGCTTTTCCACAAGCTGACTGTGGCAGTCAGACCTCCAAATTCAAGTCGGCACAAACGAAGGATTTGGGGTGCGTACTCACCCCTTTCTTATTCTTTTGGCCAGAGTTTGATGTAGATCCATTTCTCCAGGTCCCTCCTTCACAGCAGCATCTTCAACCCAAAGATTACAATGCTGTTTGCAGCAATATACAGGTGAGTCCCTTTTGTACCATATACTCATTGCCTGGACTGCCCACATATGGGACTAACTCCAGCAATGGGTAGATGGTATTTTTCCACATGTATCATGCATGTGTGTGCATCCGATACATATGCAGTCGAACTGCACACACAGGCATCGATACATGTGGAAAAATCATCACCACTCTTGCAAAATCTCCACAGCCACACCACGGTCACGCGTAAAACTTGTAATTTGGAGGTCTGAAGGCCACTGGCACTGCGGTCTACTGGGAGCCGCGGTCTTCGGGCCGTTAGACCTCAACACCCATATTGTAGACTATTCTACTAACAGTCAATTTACCTGTGAAACTAAAAGAATGATAGCACTAGTCCCTGTCACAGAAGCAGCTAACCACTAGAAAGCCCTTTCTAATACAAACTGAAGACAAACTAAGCCCCCTAATGGATTATTCTGAAGACATTTGGGCTGGCAGACGCCAACCCAAATTCCAAATGCCATGGTGTAATGTCTATGACAGCACCTAGGCACAGGAAGCTAAAACAAACAACGCAGTGGAAGGATGCCACAATACCTTCCAATCAAAACTAAGCTGAACCCACCCTACACTCTATAACTTTATAGAAGTGTTACAAAAAGAGCTACCAACAACTATGAATGGAGCAATCTGTTAGCCAAATTGCCCCTACACTTAGCAAACAAAACAAAAGAATATACATGATGCTACAATTTAAAGTCAAATTCTTCATAAATAACAAAGGAGTAGATTACTTATTAGCCAAAAGCATATTATAAAATCAATAGTAACCTACCAAAGTCCAAAAAACTATCACAAAATCTAAACCAACATGACAAATCATTTTTTTAAATAATAAATATAATATTTTCTTACATCAATCTAAAAATTAAATACAAATCCAATGTTAATGAAGACTGAGATAATAAAATGATATATAAATTATTCAAATACAAACTCTAAGCTTCACCATCTAAAAAAATAAAAAATAACTCAATCCATCACATAAAATAATTACAACACATAAACTACCCAATTCCAAATAACAATCACATAATATTTACACAAACAAAAAAATATAACAGTTAGCACCCAAAAGAAATAAAATAAAAAAGACTTAAGGCCCTATTATATAATTTTGGAGGACTGTGGACCACCGTACCGGTGGTGGCAGTCTGACCATGGAGAGCTCAGCTGTCAAGTGCCATATTACAAGTTGGGCGGATTGCCTTTGTGGTGGAACCGCCGAGACCCCCAGCAGACCGCCGGGTTCACGGCCAGGGAAAGGCAGCCACCACAGGGACGTACAGGGGAGCTGCACCGATGTCTGTATTACAAGTTGCCTTCTCCACTAACTGACCGCGGCAGTATGACCGCCTGCTTTAATGTGGCAGAAACGAAGAATGTGGGGTGCGTACTCACCCCTTTCTCGTTCTTCCAGGCAGAGTCCGATGTGGATCCCTTTCTCCATGTCCCCCCTTCATAGCAAGATCTTCACTCTGATGAATACAACCCTGTTTGTGACGATCTAACGGTGAGTCCTTTTCGTACCATATACCCATTGCCAAGATTCCTATATATGGGCCGGACTCCTGTAATGGGTAGATGTTTTTTTTTTCCACAAGTATCATGCATGTGTGTGCATCTGACACATATGCAGTTGAAATACACACACAGGCATTGATATATTTGGAAAAAGTAATGACCTCTGCCACAAGATTTTCACATGCACACCGCCGGCACCATGGTCAACTCATAATACGGCGGTCTTTAGACCGCCAGCGCTGTGGGCTACTGGCGGGCGTGAACACGGTTCTCGGGCGGTCGGACCACCAAACTCGTAATCAGGCCCTTACTGTTGTGTAACTTCAAATCTTCCTCTATATCCACGTAGTCAAAAAGAGTATTCCACCAAAAATGGGAAAAATATTATCCAAAAAGCCCCCGAAAAATGCAGAACTAAAATGATTCCAATAAATATCCCTCAAAGCAATCCAAAGTATTTAGGAACCATAAACAACCAGAAGAAGTGCTTAAAAAAAGTGCTCCAGAAATCCAGAAAAAAAAATCGTAGTAAAAAGCATTGGTTTATTATAAATCAAAATTGATTTCCTTGAAAAAAAAATGGACACTCCCAATGCCCATCGGACACAATCATAGATTTTGGGCCCCCCTCAGGACCTCCTCCTCGGATTCACTCACTACCACCTGGTAAAAGTGCCCCTCATCTCTCCATAAATCGTTTTAAAGGACTGGTAAAGGTTGGCTTTACTAATCCACTCAGCTATCCATATAAAATAGAGATCAGTTCTTTGCAGCAAGCATATTAACCCTCTGCACTACTTTATGTACTTTATGTTGAGTAAAAACTGCCACTAGAAAAAACTCCACTCTCTCTCTCTCTCTAGCAGAAACATTAATCACAAGATTTATCTTGACATTTTCATTGCTGCCTGAAAGCTGGACGCACAGTTATTGCTTAACGCAGTGCCCCCTCCGAGGTCAGTGCCCTACTCCAGGTCAGCACGCAGTGGGGCCGCACCGGTCACACCGCCCTAAAGCCGGCCCTGTTCTAGACCTCACCGTAAACCCCTCTGACTTTAAAACCATTAAAAAGGACTTATCTGTTTTGATGAGCAGCAGCAACTTCCCACAACCTAGTTCCGGAAAAATAGAGTAAAAATAGCGCAAATAGATCACAGAATAAAAGGTGGCTGTAAAAAAAATGGCCACTAAATGCAACTAAAAAAAAGGCTAGCTCCCCATAGAGATGAATGAGAAATAATGTAAAAATGTTGAAAAGTATAATAAAAAATGTAAGAAATTATTAAACATGTAAAAAGAATGGTAAATTATGATTTAAATAATAGTATAAAATATGTACAATTATATTAAATGTACTGAAAAAACTTATGTTAAAATTATGTTGAAAATATGTATATAAAACAAGTTAAGAAATGTAAAAAAGTGTTAAATGAGGAAAAAAGTGATAAATGTTCAACATACAATAGTATTTAAATGTAATTTACATTTTTTATTTAATAATGAAAAAAATCATTAAAACGTTTTATTTATTTAACTATAAAAATATCTATTTTTAAGTTGAAATCTACTTGGTTAAAATGTAAAAATATACATTAAATAAACTTTGGAAACATAAATAAAATGAGAAAAATGTGTTACATGCCTTTAGCCTATAAAAATGTAATTAATTATATTATTGCTTACAAACATACAACTTTTTTATTATAGTTCTAAACACCAACAATACAAATGAAATATACAAACTATTTCTACAATATACAAATGAAATTAAAACAAAGGATTTCTGAATAAAATTTTAAAATGAAAAAATCCAACATAAACCATTTTTAATAAAGTGTTGGACACTAAAGGGGTGATACCATTCACACTCCAATATAAATCATTTTGGGGAGAGTGTTGGACCATAACGGGATAACATTTACTATTTCCACTCCAACCTATACCAATTTGGTTGAAGGTGTTCGTTATCATTGAAGTTTGGAATTTTATATAACTGAACCGGTGGGGTAATTGACTGAAATTGAAACTTTGAGGTAACCTGCGTGCTGTGATTTTGAGTGAAAAACTACAAGTTGTTACTCGCATATGTATTACTTCCAACACTGAGAAGCTGAATAGTATGCCATCAAGGCATGAGCTAGAAATGCGAGCGGCTCCTCACTGTGTTAAGGAGCTCTGGAATTGTCACCAAAGAACGGTCGAGCATGCCAGTATTGCACACGCTGGCATCGGTGTCGCTCTTGAATTCTGACCAAGTAGCGCCAGCTCCCGGAGAGTGGCTCTCAGATGAAGTGGAGCCTTGAGAAACTTCAGATGCTCTGTGCAAGCATATGACTCCACACTGCCTACACGACCTCCAACTTCACCCACATGATGCGAGGTGCATCTATTGTATGCTTTGGGCTCTGTTAGAAAGAAATAGACTCTATTACTTTTCACAATGCACGCAGTTTGACTGGCATGCGAGTATAAGTTTTAAGCCCTGGAACAAGAGATCTTGGTAAATATTTACATTATTTGAAAACCATTTCTTTTCTCAATATTTTCTGCAGCAACAATTTTTTAGATACAATTTTTAGTTATTGAAACAGTTGACAGTGGCTGTTGTGCTAAAGAAATCCTTGGCATATCCTTTTCCTATTTGGTGCCAGTTAAACCCATAATGCTAGCAGTCACTAACATGTTGCAGCCCCCATCATTTCTATCTGATAAGGGTGAACCAATGCTACCATGGAAACATTGGAGGAAACTATTTGATTCATATTTGGAAGCCATCGGTGGGGAAAAGTTCTCTGCACATAGTAAGCAGGCTATCCTCTTACACAACCTTGGGATTGAGGGCCGTAACATTTATGAAAGGATTGAAGAGTTGCCCTTAGGTGAGGGTGATGGAGAACCCTCTGATGTATTTGAGATGTCACTCAAGATTCGTGAACAGTACTTTGGGCCTCGTATAAATCTGGTGTTAGAAATGCACAGATTCTTTACCAGAGCACAGGAGCCAAATGAGAAAGTGGACACTTATATAGCCTCCTTAAAGGTATTGTCACACACCTGTGGGTTTGGAGAACTGACAGATTCTCTTATAATGGACCAGTTAGTGAGGTGCACTAACAGTGGGAGAGTCCAGTAGAAACTCTTAGCAAGAAATCTTTCACTTAATGAAGTGATTGCCATTGTGGAGGGTGTCGAAAATGTGTCTGGATGGGTAAAGGAGATAAGAAACCAGACAATGACACCAGACACATCTATGCAAAGCAGTGTACATGAACTTTTGGATGCAGAGACACATCAAGATACTGATACCAATGTTTTTAATATTGCTGCGAAAACCAAGTTCAAAGCTCCATCTGATGGCAGTAGACCTAAATGCTTTAGATGTGGAAGTCTTAGTCATTGCTCATGTATTGAAAGGGAAGATTTAGCAATAGCCTGGGCTGTGATGCACTTCAAATTCTATTTGTGGGGCATTCCCTTTCTGGTAAGGATGGACCACAGGCCCTTAGTCCAAGTCTTCTCTTTCAGATATAGTGAGAGAATGACTCCGAAACCTAAGTGGTAGAGCGAAGGGTTGGAGGAGTTACATTTTCAGGTCCAATACCTCCCAGGGCTATCAAACAAGGCAGGATTAAATGTGTAAGGTGGAGATAAAGGTGTTGTGGAAGATGTGAATTGTGTGAGTCGGGTAATAGAAACCCACTATTGCGAGGGATGAGTGGGTGAAAAGTGGTTAAGAGGATGTGCAACTCACTGCGATCAAGAATTGTGTGGTGAAGGGTTGGACTGATTGCAAAAGGCTAGATCCAGAGTTGAGATCATCTGGCCAGTGAGAGATGAACTCACATGATGCCAGGGTGATTTGATGAGGGGTGTGAGAGTCATACCATCCCAAGGCATGATATCCAAGGTTGTCAATCTGGGTCATGAGGTACACCTGGGTAGGAACCTCATGAAAGCCAGGGTCCGATATAGGGACTGGTGGCCAGGTTGAGCAGGGGGTGAAAGAGTGCTGTTTGTGTGCCTCTAATGATAAATCTTGTGTTACCAATACAGCTCCTTTATCCGATGTTGTGATACCGTAGGAACCCTGAACTAAGGGCCCCATTACGATGGCGGGCGGACTTTGTCCGCCCGCCACCGTAACGGTAAACGGGACCGACCGCCAGAGGTGCGGTGGTCCCGCTATGGCAATTAGGATGCAACCGCCACCCTGGCGGTCGCATCCCGCACCTTTTACATTGCGGCGGGCGGTGCTGTGAGCAGCACCCGCCGCAATGTACAATATGCATGTTGTGCATTGGCATGCATAACGTGACAGGCACCGCGCAGTGCCTGCCACCTTGTGCATGCCAAGTGCAGCCATCCACCCCCCAATACCCCGGGGGCCCGCAACGGGCCCCCAAAGCCATTTACCGTATGCCTTTCCATGGCGGAGTCTCCGCCATGGAAAGGCATACACACCGCAAGCATGCTAATATGGATGGCAGTGCCTGCAAGGCACTGCCACCATATTGTCTGCCTTTTCCACCCGGCGGGCAATCCGACCGGCGGAAAAGCGGCGGTCGGACCTTCCGCCTTCCGCGGTACCCCTCGCCATACTAATATGGCAGGGGGTGAAACAGGACATTTGGCGGGCGGATCGCCACCGCCGGGCCGGTGGTGGCGATCCGCACGATATCCTAATAGGCTCCTAAATTAGGCATAGAAATCATGGGACCTTTCGAGATACTACAACCAACTGAGAGGATTGTACTTCTGCTGGTTGACTACACATCTAAATGGGTAGCTACCAAGTTCGTAGGTAATGTTCTTACCAAGACAGTCTTGGAATTTCTCAAGGATGAAATTGCTAATTAAGGTGTCCCTTAGTATCTGGTGACAGACAATGGGGTGCAGTTCACCGCATACAAAATGAAAGAAGTTTTGTGTCAATTTGGAAAAGTGCACCAGAGGACAGCCCTTTATGCATCACAAGCCAATGGTTTGGAGGAACGAATGAACAGGATGATAAAGGCCTGTGTGCAGAGGGCAGTGGAAACTAGAGGGTCTCTCAGGGGAGTGCTCAGGGCTATGTGGTGGGCACATTGCACTACTCCCAATTGTATAACTCAGAGATCACCTTTTGAATCATTGAGGGGGAGATCAGCCTCTACCAAACTTAACCCAGTGTGGTTGCCTGTTAAAAATGTTGCTGCGTTGGATAGGGACGAGGGGGTGCTAAGATCAGATATCAACAAAAGTACAAAAACGAGATTTATTAACAAAAACTCAGTAAAAATTAAGAAGTGGAATGTGGGGGATCAGTCCTGGTCAAGAAGCCGAGACGGGACAGGAAAGACGTGACTGGCTTTATGGGTCCTTTTACTATGACCTCTATCAAGAAGAATGTGGTGATTGTTCACATTGGGTGTAAGTGGAGCATGTCCAGACTTGTGAGGTATCCTGGTGATGGAGGATCTGACAGTTTGGCTGAGAAGCGCGTTGAGGAACATGCAGGAATGGGGAATTGTTCTGTCCTCGTACTACCAGGAATAGGAGGTTTCCTACTCACTTTAAGGATTTTGTTATGAGATAGTCATTATCTTTTTGTAATGTGAATGTTCTTTATCCCAAGATGTAGAAGGATCTCCGTCCATTCTTAGAGTTTAATTGTGTAGGTTTCTTCTCTGCCTTATTTAAACTATTTATTATTATTATTATTATTCTTTTGTGTTCTTTCCATTGTTATGTATGGGGGATGTGTTGTGGTTTACTGTGCACAGCTCCTTTAATTGTACATGTGCAGCTCTTGCTAGGAATGTTCATGTCTCCAGCTTGAGCAGTGTTCTATGGGATTCAGTTGGAGGCTGGGAGCTGACTGGGCAGGCTGCATAGTTGGTGGTGTTAAATGTCTCTTTAATAAACAGAGATGAAGAAACCTGTGGGACTCTGAGTCTTAATATGTTGGATACTAAAAGGGTGTCATTTACTATTCCCACTCCAACCTATACCAATTTGGGGAAGGTGTTGGACATTAAAAGGGTAACATTTACTATTCCCACTCCAATCTATCCCAATTTGAAAAAGGTGTTAGACACTTAAGAGATGAAAAATACTATTACCACTCAAATCTAAACCAATTTAGGGACAGTGATGAACATAAAGAGGTGACATATACTATTCCCACTCCAATCTAAACCAATTTGGGGAAATTATTGGGCACTAAAATGGCGTCATTTATTATTCCTACTCGAATCTATTGCAATTTGGGGAATGTGTTGGACACCAAAAGGGGTGACATTTACTATTCCCACTCAAATCTATACCAATTTGAAGAAGGTGCTGGACACTAAAGGGGTCAAAAATCCTTTTCCCCCTCCAATTTAAACTAAAATGGGGACAGTGTTGGACACTAAAAGCGTAACATTTACTATTCCCAGTCAAATCTAGACCAATTTAGGGAACGTTTTGGACAATAAAGTGATGACATTTACTATTCCCACTCCAATCTTGCCATATTGGAGGATGGTGTTGGACACTAAGGGGCCGATTTGGATGTCGGACGGACCCGAGTCCGTCCGACATCGATCTGGAACTGGGACCGACCGACCTCCTGTCGGCGGTCCCAAACCAGCAATTAGGATGCGACCAAACACTGTTCGGTCGCAATCCTATTCTTTACAATGGGATCATACATTCCAACCGGCATGCATGCTCTCATTGTAAAGAGCTGAGGTGCAGTTCATCCATCAACAGGGGGGCACCTAGGCCGCAATCCGGAGGCCTTGCACCCATGAGGGTCCTGCTGGGGGCCCCCAAATTCGGATTCCCACAGCCTTTCTGTGTCAGAAAGGCCAGCGCAGAAAGGCTGTAGGAATCTGCCAACATAATCCCTCGGGCCGAAAGAGCCGCACTTGGAATTACAGGCCCTTTTCCGAATGGCAGATGGGCTCTTCGAGCTCATCATAAGCCATTTGGAAATCCTGTTTGGATTAATTTCCAACCAACTCCATCAAAATGGGTCGTTCAGAAATTAATCAAACAGGAGATTAAGATGTTGTAGGAATGGCTCCGACCGAGGGTCGGAACCGTTTCCTTCGGCATCATAATCAGCCCCTAAAGGGTGAGCTTTCCTATTCCCTCTCAAATCTAACCATATTGGGGGAAGGTGTTAGATGCTAAAGAGGTGAAATTTACTTTTTCCACTGCAATCTAAAACATTTTATATAAGGTAATACAAATTAAACATTTTATATCCTGAATCAATACTCCATGCGCACACTAAATTTTTTTAACTATAAAATACGCTGAAATTTAGTCTTAACCCACACTAACCAAAACTACAAACCTATATATTCATATTTAAACATTAGCATATAAAAATATTTTTATTACTAAAAATAATTATTATATATTTTAAATGTTTACTACTATTCCTAAACTTTAAATCATAATATAATAAAAAATCCTAAAATAGCAAAAATATAAAACACATTTTTGCATTAAACAAATTAAAATATATTTTTAATATAACATTATAGTTTGAAAAAAGTTTAAAATATTTGTATTATTCAAATGTATTTTTCAACTTAGTATAAAATGTAAATCTTGTACACAAAAAAATTACATTTATTTTACTTCATTAAAAAATACATTTTTATATATTTTTACTTTTTAAATATTTTATACTTTAAATATTTATATATTTCAATTAGTTTCAAAATGTAATACGAATAATCATTTTTTTAAATTAATTATAAATTTAAATGTATTAAAAAATATTAATGTTCAAAAATAAATTTTTAAATTGTAAATATTCATTTTCGTGTCATTAAAATTATTTACATTTACTCTAAAATATACTCGTCTTAATAATCTCTCCACTCTTATCCCCTTAACCCCTTCGGTGTGCGGCTGATTTTCACCCTGTGCGGGGCGTTTCATTGAGTGGGCGGGTTCATGACGAGCTCAGCTCGTAATGCGCACACGAGCACTGCGCAGCATGACGAGCTGAGCTCGTCATGAGCACGGAAGGGGTTAAAAGCAAATATTCTGGTACTAACAATAATCATAAAACCATTATATATAAACATTAATACAACTAAAAATACAAAGTTCAACAATTTCATAACTAATAAATTATCTTACTAAAAACACAAATAACTAAAATGAATAAACAAATGAAATCAAACATGCTACAACTAACTACATACTAATTAATACTTTAAGTGATATTACATACAAACATATTTTCTAAATCAATATTTTTTACAACAATGTTAAAAACAACACTTAAAACGCTATTTTTATCTTTTATATTCCTGTGGACGACATATTTCACATTCCGATATTCTTGACATGATATTTTTGTATCATGATATATTATTTTTTTTCAAAATTCTTTTTACTGAGTATTTTGCAAGATTAGACTGTACAAAAGGATATGACCCCTCCTTCATAGTCCCCCTTCAGCATACAAATTTCTGCTGGTGGAAATTACAGTTCCGCACAGTGTAAGGAGGATACGTAACAATAGTGACTTATCAGTTTCGGTTGAAAATCCTTGCTGATGGCTGCATTGAGGCTTCCCGGTCTACTTAGTATATCCTTTCCCCTCCCCCTCCCTGTAAATTTATACTTCCCTAACTCAGAAAATACCCCCTAACATTAAGGAAAAAGTAAAGAGGGGAATCGAAACAAAAATACCAAAACAACTTGTAAAAGTAATAAACTGCTTCTCTTCAGTAACATCTCCTCTTGTCCGTCATGTCTTATCTCCACTTGGTGTCATGGAGGGCCTTTGGAGTAGCATTGTGGCCGCTAAGTGGTGTCTTTCTGTGTTGGAGGAAGCCATACTCTAAAATTGAAATAAGTGTAGGGCTCTTGTCCTTGGGGAACATGTTGTGAGTGGTAAGCCCTTAGAGAGGAATGCTACCAAGGGACCCCATGCATGCTCAAATTCTTAAAGTCAACTCTAAATATGTCAGCCATCATTTCCATGGTCAATACCTGCCATAGTCGTGAGTGCCATTGCGAGAGGGAAGGGGCCCCCATTTTCTTCCATACAGCCGCTATCGCCAGCTTTCCAGCTCCCAGACATATCCACATTATAGCCTTATCACTTTTGGACTGATACTGCAGTTCATCATCCCGGAGCCCCAGGAGAATACACCCTGGTGAGTCTGGAATGGGGTAGCCCAAGATCTCTTTGATCTACGCCTGAACCTCAGCCCAAAAATTCCTGATGGAGGGGCAGTCCCACCAGATATGACGTAAATCTCACAGCAAACCACAACCCCTCCAACAGAGCTCGGATGTCTCCGGGAAGATTTTTTTCAGTTTCGTTTGGGTAAAGGTACCAGTCGTATAATATTTTATAGAGAGCCTCCCGCATACCCATAGAGTGATTACGCTTAGAGATATTTTTCCACAACTTCCTCCATTCCCCCTCTGACACCTCTTTCCCCAGGACGTTCTCCCAGACGGTTAAGTGTCTTGGCTGAAGTGAATGCTAAGTCGTGAGGAGAAGTTTGTAAAGGAATGTGATAGTACCCTTAGATGTCCCCGCTGTTCTTACAAATTGCTCAATGGGAGTCAGACTCCTCGTCACTGTCTCCCTAACATTGGGTGTCAACGCCCAGTGTTTCAGTTGTAAATAATAAGGGTGGGCGAAGTTGGCGGAGTACCAATACACGGAATTCAGCTGAGTTGATCATAAACTCCGTGAAACGCTCCGTAACTCCTTCCATCTCACCCAATTAATAAAACAAAAACCTTACATACCTTTGGTAAAACAAGTAACTCCATCTTTACATGCTAAAATGCATATAGTCATCTCACGAAAGTGAAAATGAAAATATAGCAAGCAGTGAGAGAGGTGATGATTTTGGGGTCCTCCCTAACCTAGGGAGAGTACCAAGCAGATGCTTTGAACACAAAGAGCACATCATGCTGAACGATTCGGTGGTGGTCCCATCCTCCTAGGACCAACCCAAGCACAGTTATGGGCAAAAATACAATCCCAACCAAAGGCCCTGCAAAGCATTATGGGACGAGATTCTAGAGTGCAGTGAATATTATAGTATCCAATATCAAAACATTCCTCAAGGGGCAGGCTCTCCCAGCTCAGCTGAGAGCTAATACTATAATATTCACTGCACTCTAGAATCTCGCCCCATAATGCTTTGCTGGGCCTTTGGTTGGCATTGTATTTTTGCCCATAACTTTGCTTGGGGTGGTCCTAGGAGGATGGGACCACCACCAAATCGTTCAGCATGATATGCTCTTTGTGTTCAAGGCATCTGCTTGGTCCTCCCCCTAGGTTAGGGCGGGACCCCAAAATCATCACCTCTCTCATTGCCTGATATTTTTCAAAGCTCACTTTTGTGAATTGGTTATATGCTTTTTAGCTTGTAAAGGTAAAGTTGTTTTATCAAAGGGTTGTGGGTGCACTAGCTAATTCAGCTACATGGCGGAGTTGGAGTTTTTGTATGAATTCTGTATTTTCAATGTAATGCAGAGTTAGCAAATCTCTGCCACCTCCGCGAGCGGAGTGGAGTTCATTGCCCACAGTTAGTAAATAATGAAAAAGTTCTGTGGCCGGCACGTTAAAATCACGTCTGCAATGGTCAAATGTCAGGATGTCCCTATTGTGGAATAAATCGACTAGAGTGAGGCAGCCTCCCTTCCTCCAAGCGTCTAATGGGCCGGCTTCCACTCCTGGAGGAAATGCCGGGTTAAAGTGAATAGGGGTGTGCAGGGAGGGGAAAGTCGTCAGTTCTGCCCTCTTATTTACCCTGTCCCAGGTGTTGAGAGTCGTCTTCGTGGGGGTACTCAGATAAGCATTGGTAGGATGGTATTCTTTCGGTTTCCACAACACGTCCCAGAGAACTCGTCCTACTATCGCCCGATCCATATGTAACCAGTGTTTATCCGATTCCCGTAACGACCACTCTGTAATAAATATCAACTGCGCTGCCTGGTAACAGAGGTGAAAGTCTGGTAGTGCCAAGCCCCCCTCCCTCTTTGGTCGTCGTAATGTTCTCTGCGGAAGTCGCGTCCTGCCATCTTTCCAGAGGAATCGAAGACACAGAGAACCAATGGTTGAGAAGAATTCTCGGTTGTCCTCTATAAGCAGGGCTTGAAACAAGTATAAAAACTTTGGTACTACTGTCATTTTGAGTGCATGTAGCCGTCCCAACCAGGAGAGGTACATCGGGGACCAACATTTGAGATCTATTCTCAGCTGTTGCACTAAGGGGGGGAAATTCGCCTGGTAGAGTGCTGATCGACTAGGTGTGATTTTTATACCTAGGTAGGTGATCTCCTTTTTAGCCTTCTGAAATAGAGTGTCCCCCAGTAGTCTCCTCAGTTCTGCCGCTGGTATAGTTAAAGTCAGCAGGTAGGATTTAGTGAGGTAAATGCGGAGCCCCGTTAAAGTTTCAAAGGGGCATATCATCAAGGCAAAGCGATAAAATTATCGCCGCTTTAGCGTCCGTTTTCGGGCGAAAAGCGGCGATAATTTTATTACACCATCAGCAAGGACACGCTAACGCGTGTTCCTATGCCTCTTCGCCGGTTTCCCTAACGACTATCATGGTAACGCCAATGATATGCAAAGTGGGCGTACCCGAGTATAATAATGTGGGAAATGTCGCTAACTGAGCTATCTCCTATCAACAATCTCGTCGCTAACCTGCCTAGCGACGAGAAAAGTAGCGCTAACCGCGCCTATCGCAGGTTTCATTACGCCTGCTTTTATTCTTACTTAGCCATATTAACCTATGGTAGGTGGATTGTGTGCATAAGCACACCCTGCTCTATTAACAAGGAATCACCTATCGCTGTGCGATTATCGCTGGATTTCCAGCGATAATCGCACATTTTGCAGCTATCGCTTGGATTTTTATCACTTGGGAGATAAGCGTCGCTGATAGCGCGCTATCTCTGCGATAAAATCCAGCGATAGCCGGCGATAATTATCCTCGCGCTAAGCGCGCTTAGCGATAATTATCGCCAGCTGTTGCTGATATGCCCCAAAGTTCTTCAGATCCGTCAGGAGAGCCGTTACTACTTGGCGATGTCAGGGTGAGCAAGATGTCGTCAGTGAACAACGATATTTTGTGTTCTGTCTCCCCAAAAGTGATGCCCTTGATTTCCAGTGTCGCTCTTATTTTTGCAGCTAGGGGTTCTACACTAAAGGCAAAAAGTAGCGGAGAAAGAGGGCACCCCTGCCTCGTACCTCTATCTACCGCAAAGGGCTTGGATTGTACTCCATTGATCATTACTCTTGAGTGGGGTTTCGCATAGTTGGCTCGGACCATTGAGATAAAGGCTTCGCAAAAGCCGAACTTTCTCAGAGTGTGGAACATAAAGCTCCAAACCACTCGGTCAAATGCCTTTTCGGCATCAAGCCCCAGGAGGACCACTGGTATCTGCTTTTTAGTTGCCTTCTCGATCAGGTGGAGCACTCTCCTGATATTGTCGTGGGTTTGTTGACCCTTAATAAACCCAGATTGATCTGGGGGGATCAGATCAGATCAGGCAATAGACTCTCCTATCGTGTGGCGAGGATCTTTTAATAAATCTTAGCATCTAAGTTAAGGAGCGCTATTGGTCTGAAAGAACTGCAGAGCTGGGAGTTCTTTCCTGGCTTAGGAATAACTGATATCAGGGCCTCACTCATTAAGAGCGCCACAGCTTGCAACGTTGCTATATCATTAAAATGCATTGTTAAGTGGGTAGCCAGATCAGAGCTGTAGGTCTTATAAAACTGATCCATAAGGCCATCTGGTCCAGGCGCTTTATGGAATTTAAGGCCTCCTATCACCTGGTGCACCTCGTATTCTGTTATAGAAGCCCTTGTAAATCTTTCTGTGATTGCGACACCTGGGGGAGTTCTACAGACTGTAGGAAGCTTAGCTGTGCTGCCTCATCAGTTTGTTCTGCTGTATACAGCGATTCATAAAACGTCTTAAATTCCTCTGCCTTCCCTTCTTCCTTGACTGTTAGTTCTCCCTTACCTCCCAATATACCTCCTATATATTCCCTTTCCCGCTTAATGCGAAGCTAACTTGCTAGGTGGGCCCCCACTTTGTTCCCCTGCTTAAACGCCGTGTGTTTTAGTTTTAACAAGATAAACTCTGCTCTGTTGGTGTAGATTGCATTCAGTTTCCCCTTTAAAGCGGTTACCTGTCTCTGGAGCGACAGAGTTGGGGTTGTTTTGTGCTCCAACTCACATTTTTTCAATTCCTCTTCTAATTGTCGTCTGTCTCGAGTTCTCTGTATATTGAGCTGGGACATTAATTGTATACATTTACCTCGTATCATGGCTTTAAAGGCGTCCCAGTTGTTCAGAGTGTTAGTATCATTGGGGTAGTTTGACTGGAAATACTCTTGGATCGTTTTCCTGAGTTCATCTCGTTGGAGTCTGTCTCTCACCAGTGGCCTGGGAAAGTACCACCTCCCTCTCTTGGGCGTCGGCAAGTACCATTCTAACTCTGCTGATACCGGGGCATGATCTGATAAAGCTATGGGGTGTATGGGCACCGCTCTTAGGTCAGGGACAGGGTTTTGTTAATAAAGATATGATCTAATCTAGAGTAGGATCGTTGGGTATGGGAATAAAAAATGTAATCCCTGTCATTGGGCTGGATGGCCCTTCAATCGTCTATTAGTCCTAGGTCCTGTATAGCTGCCTTTATGTTTTCAGGAAACTTCCAGTCACAGATCTGTGCAGATGGGTACTATGTATGCTGCAGTGCCATGTCAAATTGAAGTCGCCCATTAAAATGATGTCCCCTTACGCAAACCCACCAAGGACTTCGAATAGAGAGAGAAGGAAGGGTCTTTGGTTGGTGTTCGGAGCATAGACCGAAGCGAAGGTGCACGTCTTCCCCTTGAGCCGTCCCTTAACCATCACCCATCTGCCCTCCATATCTGTCTTGTAACTTTCCGATTGGAAGTGTGCATCAACATAAAATAAAAGTGCTACTCCATTGTGTTTGGTGGACGCGGAGGATCGAAAGATCTGGGAGTATTGTTTATGTTTAAATCTGTGATCTTCCACTCATTTAAGATGTGTCTCTTGTATTGCAACGACATAAAAATGGGAATCTAATAGATACTTCCAGTTTTTATGGTGTTTGAGTGGGGAATTGAGTCCCCGCACATTCCAGGACAACGTGACAATGATTCCTGGGATCTAGTGTAAGTCGCTCTTGGACCTACCACTGCCTTGGCGCCCTCCTCTCCCTTCCCCACCCTCCAGCCGTACCCTTATTGTAGTCCACCTAACATGGCTAAACATTCTGACCTCCTGATAGGCCTTGGTCTCATTCTCTGTGTTTACTGAGCAGAACATAAAAAATAAAAACCCTAACATCCCCTGAAAAAACTGTGGAACCTTCCGTTCCGTACTCTCAGAACTAGATATCAACATTAACGTAGTATGAGGCGAATCGGTCAGAAACCGCCCCCAACTAGCAATAGCAATACTATAATTTGGGCTGGTGTTGCCTCATTCTGGCTGTACCGGTGTATCGCGCATAGGTTATCTCTTTCTGACTATCCCGATAAAGTCCCCCGAGTAACGGAAGCCCTTCTGCCCCTGGTTAGCGTCTCTTGTTCAGCCTCGCAGATCTCTGGGAGAGCCAGGCACATTCTCCTTGGGAGCCCAAGGGATCCCGTATTTGAGAGTCCTGGGACATTCTGGATTGCTGCCCCTCCTGAGTAGGGAGCCCCAGCACCTACATTGCCTCCGGTAGATCAGACAAATGGTAGTTTTTATTCTGCTACTCGAAAGCCAAACCGAATGGAAATGCCCAACGATATCTGATGCGCTCCTTATTTAGTTTTTCCGTCACTGGTCGGAACATTTGGCATCACGCTAGAGTGGCCTGGGCGAAATCTTGATATAAAGCGCAGGTAGCCCCTTAAAAGCACACCTTGTCCCTTTTTCTTGCTGCTTGCAGTATGGCCTCCTTGACTTTAAAGGAGTGCAGTTTCACCAGGATATCCCTCGGTCATTTTTTCTCACCGGTTAGGGGCCTCCCCACTCTCTGCGCTCTTTCTACTTTGACCTTCATCTGCAATTCTCCTATTAGTTCTCCAAACAGACCCACATGGAAGGCCTCCAAGTCAGGGCCCTCCAACCCCTTCCGGGTCTTTAATTCTAATATTTTCGCGTTGTGGCCTGTTTTCCAAGTCTTCATTTTTCAGGATGGTCGCGTACAGTTGGGCCTTGAGTCTTTGTACTTGTTCCTCTGATTGTCATGTGAGTTGTGACAGATCCATCGTTTTTGTTTCAAGGTCTAATGTTCTTACCCCCAGTGAGTCAACATCTTGCTGGAGTGGTGTCAGACGCCCATTTCGTTCTGTTTTGAGCTCTTCCAGGGACGATCTGAGATCGGTCTTGAGCTCCTCTCGCAGTTCGCGTCTAAAATCTCATAGGGACACCAGGAGTTCTTCTTTTGTTAATGCCATTCCTGTCCTCTTGTCCGTCTGTCTTGGCAAAATAACTAGAGACCCTGTTAGGTTGTGGGTGGGATTTCTTTGGCGGCATCAAGATAAGTCCCCTGTCGCACAGGCCAGCTGGAAGCTGTCCCACACCACCTCGCCTTAGATTCGCCCTGCTACTGGGGGGCCCACCTAGGATGTCCACTTTGGACGTGGTCTACACTCCACGAGTGATGTTCTATACCCCTCCATCGTTCCAGACTCTGGTGCTCTCCCCTCTCTTTTTCTTAATACATTAGCGCTTCCGGGCAATTATCCTGGGGGCTCTCTCTCTTTCCGACATTTCCCATGCGGCGTCCCCTGGAAGCCACTATCGTTTTCCTGTTAGCAGCTTTCTCTCCAGGTGGTCCCCTCGCCTCACTTTATGCTGTGACTCCCATTGGCACACCGACAGGCCGCCATTTCTGAGTCAGGCAGTCGTCAGTAGATGCTGTGGCAGCCCGACTACTTCTTAGTCCTTTGCCGGGGTCCGTGCTTATGGGTTATTTATAGCAGCCCACCTTTGCTGGGTGGAGTCGTTCCACCCCCTCTTCCTGTATTAAATGGATTCTCTTGCGGGTCTCTGTCCGCGTTGCCGCCATGGCAGTCAGGCAACCGTGCCCACGGTCCTGGTGTCCACAAGCTCTGCACCCACTGCCCGAGCTGCTCCTCACCTCTCCCGCTTGACAGGCTGAAGCTCTCTGTTTCCGTCACTTGCGGTGAGCAGGCCGTCAGAGGAGCACGTGTGCTCAAGACACTCGTGGGCCTCACGGTGAGCCCTCCCACTGCTCCACCATGTGCCAGCACCCACTCCTCCTCTGCGCAGCCGACTGTGTTCCGGCTGGGCTGCACTCGCTCTCCCAGGACTCTGCACTTTCTCGCACCACCTGTCACACTCTGCCTCAGCGTTGCTGCTTCTCCATGATTCTGGGTCACCGTTAGGGCTGGGCCACATTCAGGCCGCCATGCTGCTCCTGGCCCCCTCCCGGCTATCCGTCTTCATCCGGTGAGTTTTTTATTTTTGGAGTTCCTCCACCCGGTCGTAGTTTGTATCTGATATCTCCTGCCCCCAGACACCGGGGGAAGCCGCTGATCACCGCCTCAGGCCCGGCATTCGGTGTCGTTGGTGGCGGAGCCTCAGTGGATTACATCCACCCGGCCAGCTTAGTTGGCCACGCACCCCTCATGATATTTTTTTCCGATATTTTGGCCAAATACCAAGCGATAGAGACTTTGGCTTAACCTCAAGTTTTGTATAGAATGTATAACAATGACCAATATTTCTGGGATAGAATCATAAGGAATGGGTTCCTTGGGGGTGGAAGAATGGGATCATGCTCAGTTCATAGGTTTCAGGAGTTGTAAACAGAAGTTAGTTTATGCCATACATATGCATTACGTTAGGACTCATGCCCTCTTTAGTGCAGACTAACAGTTCAAAAAGGTACCAAGTAATATCATGGAAGCAGTGGCGGCTCCTTGAGGGAATGCTGCGGGGCGGTGAGGCGGTGGGGCGGGGCGGGGGAGGGGCAGAGTGGGGGTAGTAAACTCCGGAATACGGCCGAACGGAGTTGAGTAAATAAATAAAACGAATTACATATCGCGCTGCATCGCCGATTTGGCGTGGCAGTGCGCGCAATGTAATTCGTTTTATTTATTTATTTATTTATTTACTCAACTCCGTTCGGCCGTATGCCGGAGTTTACTACCCCCCACCCTGCCCCTCCCCTGCCCCACCCCACCGCCCACAGCACTCCCTTGAGGAGCCGCCACTGCATGGAATGTAAGCAACCTCACAACAAAATCAAGAGAGGAGCAGTTCTACAATTTGCAAAAACAATCTCCAGATTTCCTAGGGAGAAACTAGTATACCACTCAGACTTCACCAGGAGCTTGAAGGGTAGCCATCTTGCTCCATCAGTCCTTCCCCCGTGAGTCTCAAATGAACACAATGATATTATGGGATGATATGTAGTTATTGAGGGGACACTGGAGGGATGGCCCCGTACTACTGCAAGTGTATACGTCTGGTCCATGAGTGATAAGCAAGTCACGTAAGTCCTTTTTAAAAATGGGGATTATTTCGGCCCCTGCCCATGTGTGAGAAATAGGTGCCCCCTTCAAAATCGCTATAAATAGCATTGCAAAGTAAGCACTCCAAAGGTTTTTCTCACTCAAGAATAGGTCACCAGGGATTTTGTCTAGCCCAGGGGACACTGGAGGGATGGCCCTGTACTATTGCTAGTATCTACGTCTGGTCCATGAGTGATATCAATGGTATTGAATGATGCATGGCGTACACAAGATATGGGAAACTTTGGGGCTTATTTATGAGAGGATTGTGCCACCGGAGCATCACTTTTTTTGACACTCTGGTGGTTCAAGCCTCTCAATCATGTCTATGAGGCCACGCAAAGCCACTTTGCGTGGCTTTGTATGGCATCATAGATATGGCGTAAGACAAAGCAGCGCAAGTTGCTGCATTGCCTTAATCTGTGCCAGGGAGGCATTCCATGAGCATTGCAGTGGGTTTTCCCATGCAACACCAATGGATTTTGGCATTGTCCCAGACTCACTTAATAATGCAAACTTGGAGCAGTGCCACAACCCTACGCCTCCCCAAAGCGGGCGTAACGAGGAGAAATATTTTTATTTCTCCTCGTTTTTTCTCTTTTCATGCGTGCTGCATTCCTCAGCACACATAGAAAGAGGAAAACGCCTCTCTGGATTGTTTTTGTATAGGTTACTCTTCCTGCACAAAAACAATCCTGTATGCAATGCAGACACCCTTGCGCCATGGTGCAAGGGTGCCTGCGTTGGCATTAGGCAGCAAATTGTGTGCCAGCACATGGGGAAAGGTTAAGAATGCACCGTATTTAATAAATGCAGTGTATTGCTGCCGAATGTATGACGTTTCTACGCATACATTCACCACGCATGGCTTTACAACGCGGTCGTTACAACAACCGATACTCAATGTGTTGGATTTAAAATCCAACACATTCCCTGGTGTTGCACGCCCCTACAGCGAGTCGTTGATACGACTTGCGATGTAATGGCACCCATGGTATCAACGCGGTCGTTGTAACGACCGCGTTGTAAAGCCATGCATTGTGGAAACAGCGTTGTAAACGCTGTTTCCCATTGCTGCCCTTTCTCATTGGCATAGGGCAGCACAGCAAGAAGACTTGTGGTGCTGCCCTACGCCAATTGCCCGTAATTGAGGGCCATAGTGTGTACATTCTACTGAGCCCCCCACGATCATTCTTCTGCATTATTGCTTCATCCAAGTGTTCCCCTTCTGGAACTATATATGGGGCAAGTATTCTTCAACAATGCCTGTTCTATCACTCCCCAGCTCAGAAGACACTGCTTCAAGAATGCAGAGGACCTAGGGGGGCATGGCACCTGAATATGTGGTGGCTCTTAGAGGATAAGTTCATGGATAATTTGTGTGAAAATAGACCCTTTCTTTGAACTAAATTCTAACTCTATCCAGTCCAAAATCCACACATCCCTTAAAGCAAATATATGGGGGAAAGCAACGTCCTTTGTAGTTGGAGGATCAGGAGCAAGAAACAGTGATAGAGCAAATTGCTACCAATCTTGAAGAAAAACTGACTAAAAGCTCAAGATGACAAGACTCTACTCAGATTACGGCCTGCAAGACTCGCACTCAAATAATGTGTTAGAATCCACCAAGCTTGCCAGGGTAGACTCAAATTATGGAGCCTACAAAGCAGGGAAGAATGTCAACACCTGTAATTCACAAGACAAATAGCTTTGGTTATGAATCAATCAACCAAACAATCAATCAATAAATCAATCAACATTTGTATAGCGTGGCACTGTCTCCCCCTAGGGGTATGTGGGATCAAAGGTGGCTATGTCTCCTTTGAAAAGCCAGGTTTTGAGTTTCTTTCTGAAGTCCACCAGGGAGGGTGCTGTTTGGAGGTGGAGGGACAGGTTAATACAGGTCTTGGCAGCAATGTAGGAGAAGGAGTGGCCCCCGATGCGGCTGTGACAGACGCAGGGGGTGTGCACGTGCACACCTCCCTTGTGGGAAGACGAAAGTTCAGTCGATGGTCGGTGTAGGACGGTCCTTGATCGTGTAGAGCTTTGTAGGCATGCATGAGTATCTTGAACTGACATCTCTTGTGGAAGAGGAGCCAGTGGAGGTATCTGAGGTGGGGGGGGGTGTTATGGGTCAGTTTGAGGAGGTCCAGGATGAGTCTGAATGCAGCGTTCTGTATGGTCTAGAGTCTTCTGAGGAGCTAGGTGGAGATGCCGGCGTAGTTAAGGTGGAAGGTGACGAGGGCCTGAGTGACAGTCTTTCTGGTATTGACTGGGTTCCATCTGAAAATTCTGCAGGACATACGAAGGGAGTTGAAGCAGGAGGAGGCAATCACACTGAATTATCATTTCATGGTCAATTCGCTGTCAAGAATGATGCCTAGGTTACGTGCATGGTTTGTTGGTGTGGGTGTTGGCCACCAGGTGTGGTCCCAAATGGAAGTGTTCTTCCCGAAGATCAGTACTTATGTCTTGTTGGAGTTGACTTTGAGGCAGCTGTCTCTCATCCAGTTGGCTACATTGGTAATGGCATTGCAGAAGTTGGCTTTGGTGTTGGACGGGTCCTCGGTGAACGAGAGGATTAGATGAGTGTCATATGCATAGGAGATTATGTTGAAGCCGTGGGATCTGACGACATCTGCAAGGGGGGTCATGTAGGTGCTGAACAGGGTGGGGCTGAAGAATGATCCTTGGGGTACGCTGCATATGATGTTCTTGGGTTTGGAGGTGAAGGGAGGCAGCCAGATGCTTTGTGTGCATCCTGTAAAGAAAAAGGCGATCCACTTAAGGGAGTTTTGCTTATTGCCGATGTTGGAGAGTCTGTTGATGAGGGTGTGGTGGGAGACAGTGTTGAAAGCAGCAGAGATCAAGGAGGATCAGGGCCACAGTTTTTCCACAGTCAAGAAGAGTTTTGATGTCGTCTTTGGCTGTGATCAGAGAGGTCTCAGTACTGTGGTTGCCACAGAATCCTAATTGTGAGGCATTGAGTAGGGAATTTCATTCCAGATATTTAGTGAGCTTTTATTTGATGGCTTTCTCAAGCACTTTGGCCAGGTAGGGGAGCAGGGAAATAATTTTTGAGATTACTGGGGTCGGTGCAGGGTTTTTTTTCAGTAGGGGCCTGGCCTCTGCATGTTTCGATCTCTCCAGATAGGCTGCTGCATGGTGTTAATGATGCTGGTGAGTTCTGTGCTGATAGGGTTGGTTCCAAGGTTGAAGAGACGATGGGAGAGGGGTCAGTGGGTGCCCCGGAATGGATGGAAGACATGATGGCTGTGGTGGTCTGAGTGGTGAGAGGAGACCAGGTCATGATCAATCGGCTGCTGTGCACTGGTTGGTTGAGATTGTTGAGGTTGAGAGCAGTGGGTTGGGATTTTGAAGTTGTTGTAGATGGTGGCAATCTTGCTGTGGAGAGGGTGCCGGAGTTCTTGGGAGAGGTGGATGGTGTTCTCTGTGGCTGTCGGGTTGGAGAATTCCTTGACTATTTTGAAGAGTTCCTTCATGAGGTTGGCCGCAGTATCGATACAGACTGTGATGGATGCTTTTTTGGCTTCCTTGATGCACAGGTGGTAGTTGCTGATGGCTCCTTTGTGAGTGGTTCTGTCAGAGGGGTTCCTTGTGGTACATCATCGTTTCTCGAGTCAGTAGTAGTTGCGCTTGGTGGTACTGAGCTCTGGGATGTACCAGCTGCCTTGTTTTGAGGTTTATTTGGTTTTTGCTGGTATCAACTGTGTCGACGTATTTGTTAATCCATGTGGAGAAGTTCTGGACGGCCTGATCAAGGTCTGTTGAAGCTTCAGTTTGGGTTGTGCTGAGGGCCTGTGTCAATTGTGTCTCAGTTACCTTGCTTCAGCTGCTGGTGGCAGAGCTGCGATTCTTGGGGATAGTGTGCTGAGCATCAGAGATGGTGAAGTGAACAACAGCATGGTCATGGTCAGTCCAGGTGAGTTTTGTGATGTGGCTGAATTTGATTCTGTCACTGGAGATGAAGATGGAGTCAAGTGTGTGTCCGGCTTTGTGCATGGGTTTGGTGACCAGTTGGGTGAGACCAATGTTGTTCAGGTTCTCAAGGAGGATAATGGAGTTGGTGTCATTCGGATCATTGATGTGGAAATTGAGGTCGCCGAGTAGGATGTAGTGGTAGGAGTCGATGGCTAGGTAGCGATGAGGTTGGAGATGGCTTCACAGAAAGTCAGTTAGGGTCTGTAAATGAGGTGGCCTCTTATGGTTGTATTGGTGTGGGTCTGTAGTTGGAAGTTGAGGTGTTCCATGAGTCGCGTGGGGTCATTGTTGTTGACAGTGAATCAGATGGTTTCAATGAAGATAAAGGTGATGCTCCTGCCGTGTTTGTTGCTGTGGTCTTCGTGTATCATCTTGTAGTCGTCTGGAGTTGCAGTGGTGATGTCGGGGTTCAAGAAGGGTTTGAGCCATGTTTCGATAATGAAGGCAACTGTTAGAGGGTGGTAATGGTGTCCCTGATTTACATGGTGTGTTTGCAGAGGGAACAGGTGTTGAGCTGGATGCATTGGAGCAGTTCTGTGTTATTTGTGGTTTTCTGGGTGGATGCAGCGCAGGATCCAGTGTGGCCTGGCGGTCCTGTGTTGCATGAGAAGTAGCAGTGGTGGCAGGTGAAGGGTCCTTTGGTTGATCACAGGGAGACATGCAGCAGCTGTTGTTCTGGTGTCCGGGGTCCAAGGCCATGTGTTCCTTGGTGGTGTAGCAGCGGATGATGGGAGGGCCAGGGGTCCTGGCACTGGGCATGGTCCAGGCGCGGATGGACGCAGACGGGCTTGCCTTTGGATCGCTTTCGGCATGCCAGCCATGTGGCTAAGCAGTGGCCTCCATAAGTAGTCCTGGGAGATGGGAGGGGCTGGCAGGGAGGCAGGAGAGCAGGAACCAGCAGAAAAGCGAGAAAAACGGCAGCAGCGGGCAGGAGCTGAAACCGCAACTGCCCAACAACGAGGAAAACAAACTAAACCTACTCAGAAATTAAGCATATTTGCCTGAACCACAAACAAATAAAATTAGAAATTTACCACTAAAAATGAGCCAAAAACAAATCAATAAAAATTAACAATAAAATATGAGCCAGCCGCAGGCTGGAACGAACCAGGGGGGCCTCAAGGGCTGGAACCGAGGTGTCGTTCTTGAACTCACGGAGCTATGGAGAGGCCAGCGTGAGAAGGGCACAAGACCAGTGTTCAAGGGCTATTTGAATACAAATCAGATAGTCAGAAGTAATCCATATTTTTAAAGTATGAGGAATTCATGCAGGGTTCTTGTTCAAAACACTCTAGTCACCTGTTCAAATGCTGTTCAAGGTCTGAAAGCCAACACATGTGTTTCCCATTACTTGGCGCACAAGCCTGGAGCTTTTTCAAGACTGCAATTAATAAATAAGGAACTGGACATTGTTCAAGCATATGTAGAAAATATATTTTATGAGTATCTACAATGCTAGAGGGTGAGTGTAATTTGCACACTTGTATATCAATGCACGCCGCTTAGGGTGTGAGAAATGCCACAAACTAACACTGGTTTGGTGAAGACGCAATTTTTTACTCAAAATGTACCTGCTCTGAAAGTAATAAATTCCAAGTAACATAAGCCTAGTGACAATGGCCTGGTTTTTTCCACTTATCAATCTTTTTCGTGATATGGAACTCATTAACTATGTGTATTCTAGAGTGTTATGCACTGTGGATAATAAACAGAAGAGAAATAATAAAAAATAATACGTTTATTGTGTGGTATCTTAAAACCATTACAATTAACAATAACATGTACAATGTTAAAAATTCCAAGCCATAAAGCATTCAGAGCAATTTTTACATTTAGCAAGGTGGCATTACAAACAGTAGTCACTTGAATTGTCTTAAAAAACAGATCAAAATGTCTTTCAATCTTATAGCAATTGTAGAAATTCCAGTGCCTAATAAAAACAAAGTGCAGTGTGCAATAAAAATAGAAACAACAACTTTTGTCAGCAGGAAATTGGCACAAGGCTTAATGTCTGCAGCTTAGTGCATTGTTTGAGTTTCGCCTTTAACGGACGGTGACTATTAGGAGCAAAGTGCAGAGTGCAAAACCAAAAGTAGCAGCGAGATTTCATGAAGAAGCTCAGCTGTAATCAAGAAAAACAAAACTGCAACACTGACTGAAGCCACACCAGCCTAGTGCTCAAACCCAACACTAGCGCTTAATTTACATTTAGCCTTTAAAGATAATGCCAACACGAGCAGATGATCCAGTGACTGATAAGGCAAAGTGCAACACATAGGATAGCAGCAAGGGTTTCATGGAGAAGCTCAGCTATAAACAAAAGGCAAATAAGCAACAGTAAGACCAGGAGCATTAAAAACGCTTTGCTTTGAAGAGCTGTAGCCGAGGGGGCTAACCTATAAAGTGCTTGCACCTGCAGCCGAAGTCACAAAGAGTAGAGTGCAGTGTGGAAAGTGGAAACACACTTTTATCAGTGGGATATGGACGCAAGAATCTAACCTCTAGGACAAGCACCTAGTTTACAATTCACGTTCAACAGTGGAGCTAGCGCTACTACTCCAATAGCTACTAAAATAAAGTAAGGTGCAAAATGCAATCAATAAAATAGCAGAATAAATTTCATAAAGAGGCTCAGCTGTGGGCGAATAAACAAATAAACATCACTGTAACCAAGAGCATGCACTGAGCTTCTTTAAACTTGAGGTAATTCAATGGGAAGGTTTGCCTTTGTGGCCTGTGGTACTGTCGAGCCACACCACATGTTTGTTGATACCCCCAGGCAGAGCTTCTTAATCGCTAGAGCCACAAATTAACCAGTAAGATGTTCAGAGTGGTATTGTCTGGGTTAAGGGCATTAATGATTGCCTGCCGAAATGAACATGTGCCCAATTTTTTCCATTCCGCCTTTAGGAGCATTTTTTGTTCCACAAGCAAGGCTGGGCAGCTACAAACGATGTGTTAAACAGATTCGTCGTACTTTCCACAGCCTCTACATGTTGTTGATTCCGAAGTTCGGTGCCACCTGGCTAGGTGGTACAAGAATGGCCATTCCCCAAGCCTGAGAGCCATAAATCTTGCTTTTTTATATTTTGAGTACATGCAAGCCAGGTGAGATTAAAATTGCCTCGGATGGTAAGAGTTGATGACAGCCCACGCGTACCTGCACTCTGCTAGAACATCCATGTCAGCCTGACATGAGAGGGAACGCACTCGTTTTTTAAGGCATTGCTTAAAAGCATTTTGACTCACAGTGTAGTGCCCTGAGTTCTCCGGCATTCAAGATGCTGCAGCAGTCCTCGAGGTACAGGAAATGGGGTTGTCTGGGGCCACTAGATTGAATTGTGTCCCACAGTAGGGCCTCCAAACTTCCTCTCCTGGTGAGCCGATGTTTGTGGCAGAGATTTAGGAAAGCACCTGCCCTAACTTCTGCTGTCTTGAATTGGGCCCTGTTTATTTCTTCCAGATAGAGATGTCTTAGCGCGGGGACACTCCATTGGAGTAACCATGAGCTTTATAAACTTCTAATCTAATCTAATCTAATCTAAACTTTTTTAATCTAAACTTGCCACCCACTGGTCGAGAATGCCGAATTCCAGCTGGATCTGGGCAGCTGAGGAGGATCTTGGCAGTTGAAGAGCAGTCTTGCAAATCTTGGTGCCCAGTTTATTTAAAAGCTGGCTGTCTCTCCCAAGCAAGATTTCGCTACCATAAACCAAGGTGGGAAAGCTTTTTGCCCTCATTACCTTCAGGAGCTGGACAAGACTCACCCACCACAGCAAGCTTGAGGAGTTTTGAGAAAGATGACAAGAGGGCCAGGACTTTGATTTCTATTGCTTCCATGTGCCGAACAAAGGAGCACCGTGCTTCGATGGCGACTCCAAAGTATTTGTATGCCTGTTCCTTCAAGATCTTGTTGTCCTTAAGGTACCAGCCACCAACCTTGTTGATTTTACTGCCCAGTGTTCCAAACTTCTTTTTTTCTTAGGTTAACTTCCAGGCAGTTGGCATTAGAGTAAGAGTCCAGCACATTTAACAGGTGCTGCACCCCAACTCTTGTATAGCTGAAAGATGCTACGTCGTCTACATAAAGAAAATTGCTGATGTGTTCGCCTCCTATCTTGGAGGAATGACTATCAATATTGCAGAGAGCGCTGAACAGGTCAGAAATGTACAAGTTTAGGCCAGCACACACCCCCGCTTGAACTCCTGCGAGGTTGCAATTTTAATGGATATGCAGGTTCTATCACCCAATTTGATGTGGATCCATGTGTCAGTGTGCTTTTGTATGATTGCCTCAAGGAATTTCGGTGGGATGCCCCAGGTCTTTAGTTTCCACCATAGGGCCCTGTAGAAAAGTGGGTTTCTGTTGCAGTAACCCCCCACTTTTTGCCTGATTTCTGATGCACTTTGACTGAGTGGGAGAAAGCATTTTGGTCTTGCTGTGTTCCACTCACGTCCGGGAGCACTGCGACATCGTCCAGCATCATTAGTGCAGTAACTTTTTATCTGCCCAGGATCACGTCAGATTCAGGGGGTGAGCTGCTGTTACCTACAGCTGCTGGGGACTGCAATTCCCACAACCCTCTGCCTGCATTACCACCTGCTTGCAATCTTCACTAGACTGCCCCTTGCTGAGCTTGAGACACCAGCGCACCAAGAAGTGCTTCAAAAGGTTAGTGGGGCTCCCACAGCACGGGGAGCATGCAGCATGGCCCAGGTGAAGACCAGGCCAGGAATGGGCCCGTCTGCGCCTGTCAGAGCCCAGAAGAGTCTGGGCCACTCCTCTGATGCTTGTTATACAAGGTATCTAGACCTTTAACTGTGCTCTTTAGGTCTGATAGACTGTGCTACTGTAAGACTGGCCCACTTACCGAAATATATTTACATATCAGGAACCGATTTCTCTTGCAGTGGGCAGGTCAATTCGATTGTATTGTTTGCTTCTTCTCGATGGGTGGTGATAAATTCTTGAGTGTCATATTAATGGCATAAACTACTAAGCAACAGTTATATTTAGTTTGTTCCCTTTTGAGGCTGGGGAGCGACCATTGTGAAATAATAATCAGGTGTAGCCCTGTATGTTGTGTATATGTGTTTTATATAATTTTGGGGCATGTGTGAATCAGACATTTTATTCTTGTGGTAAATTTAACAACATGGGGAACAAGCATTGGCATAGCCAATAGGTCTCGCCTTTGGGACCTTATAAGTATTTAATTATGCAGCACAATATCCTTGGTGCAACATTAACTGTTGCATAGCTAAACACTTATAAGTTCCCAAAGGCGAGACCTATTGGCTATGCCAAACCCTAGCATTTCAGCAGCACCCGCGTATTAACCACCAAACCCTAGCATTTCAGCAGCACCCGGGTATTAACCACCAAACCCTAGCATTTCAGCAGCACCCGCGTATTAACCACCAAACCCTAGCATTTCAGCAGCACCTGCATATTAACCACTCAACCCTAACATTTCAGCAGCACCCGCGTATTAACCACCCAACCATAGCATTTCAGCAGCACTCGTGTATTAACCACCCAACCCTAGCAGTTCAGCAGCACCCTGGGTGTACCAGGTGCTCATAAATGGCTCCGCGCACCGGTTTAAACTCCTAGGAGTCAAGAGGGTGCGCGCTTCATGCCACAAAGGTCAACGCTGCGCTCCTCCACAGGTAATGAACGGCTGAATTCGGAATCACCACCCCCACCCCGCTGACAGTGCAGATGAGGGGTGAAAGGTCGCCTTGGCATCCAGTAAAGTCAGGCCAGTTTGTAAGTAAAGTATGGCTTGGCAGAAGAAACCCAGTGGTCTATCGAGGCAGGGGGCATGGGCAGAAGGGGTGTAGACCACAGCCTGGCCCTGTGGTCCAAGCATCACCAACACTGCACAGGGGTCCTTCTGAGAGGAACAGGATTAAGTGCTGAAAATGTCTCTGTCCAACAGATGCCAGGCCCGCCAAGCCCTGGAGAGGCGAGGGCAGCAGAGGGGGGGGGGGAGGGGCGACGCTTCAGTCCAGCCAGGGGCAACCTGAGAGGAATTGTGAGCACAACTTAAAACACACAAAACGGGCAGGCACGGAGCGCAGGGCGTCTTCACGCGTGCTGGCTGCGAACAGCTGCTTTCACTCTGGAGCTGGGGGAACCCTGTGGAGGGCCTGGAAGGCAGAACCCCCGGCAGCATGTGGGGACCACAACCTGGGAAGCAGGGAAAGGAAAATACCTCAATCTGTCATACCAGGGGAATAAGGTCACAGCAGAACATGTGCGAGCCATAGGAAGCCGGCAGTAAACAAAGGATGCAGCAGCTTCATGAACATACTCTAAGGAACAGGGCTGAGATACTACACATCCGGCCACACACACACACACACACAGACAGTGTTACCCGGGGAGGGCTGCCATATTACACACACACACACCAACACTGATAGCCCTCCACACCCTGTGTGAAAGGGCTGGCATATTACACATACACAGACACAGACACACACACACACCAACACTGAAAGCCCTCCACACCCTGTGTGAAAGGGCTGGCATATTACACAGACACGTGTTGAGATAAGAATGATGCCTTCATGGTACACGGGCATGTTCAGCTGTCCTGAGTGCCCAACAGTGTGTGTACTGGTGCCCTGACTTTTATTTTGGCACTGGTGTCACACTAATCTAAGCTCGTTAACAGAAATCTGTGCCTGACCCTGGCTGTGTGAGGTCCTATGCATGTCCTGTGAAGTGGTGGGTGCACCACACATGCCCTCATTGTGGTCAGGGGAGTACTATCTCTGTCCTGGGTACAGCACAAAGTGGTGATGGCAGCATACAGTGACTCTAGAGGAAATCAATAGTGTGGCTAGACCTTTTCACCAGTATCGTCAGGTGTAGGGGCCTACTGGCCCAGCTGGGTAAAGTTGCGCTATTATGTTTATGCCCAGAATCTTGTGCTGATATCTGGTTGGTGTTAAGCATATAGATGTGTAGTGTGTATAACACATACATGCTTAGGAATTGTGTGCATGAGTGAGGCTAAGCAATGGAGGCCAGACTCACCAGAGTCAGGGCTCATGTGCCCTCAGCCCTGCCAAGTTCCACGCATCAGGCGTTAGACTAACTCATTTTAGTGTGGTCCTCATCACCACACTGAAATGCAAAGTCATGCTTTATAGCGCTGCCTCAGCTGTGAAGCTGAAGCGCTGCTATATAATAATGCACCATACAAGCTGCAGTGGCAGCGAGTGGTGAGCGCTGGTCCTGTCAGGCTTGGGGGTTCTGGCTCAGCTGCTAGAGCTGCACAATGCTACAATGTAACACTGACATCGAGCAGCATTAGAATTCACTGACATCAGGATGGCTACTGAGCCATTGAGAGCCGAGCGAGGCACTTGAATTCACAGGCGGCTCCGCTCCTGCCTCCTGCAGCAGGAGCAGGGACGGGGCAGTTTCCATAATGTTTTCATGGGCTGCACTAGTCTAAATGCTGCTGGGGGAATGGCAGCGCAGCTCGCACCGTGAAGCGGTATCCGGCAACGGAACAGACCCAGCCGGCGGCTCTGCATGTGCCTACTGGCACACACTGCTGCCCTGGCAATATGGCAGAGAGCTTGCCGCTGCAGTGCTCGCATGCGGTGTCCCACGACTGGACCCGACTCCAACGGCTGCGCTGAGACTGTGTGCGAGCTCACACTGTGCGTGAATCATGCGGCATGAGGAGTCATTATGGCCACGGGGCCGGCCCGTCAATTCAACTGCCCAGTGCGCCTCTTTTCCCACCAGGAATGCAAGTACTTTTGTGGACTGTGAGTGAAACTGTGCCCTGAGTGAACCACGATACCTTGCACCGGCACCCGTTTGTCTGTGTGGGTCCTCTGAGTGGGCAGTAAGTGTGTGTCAGGCAGGAATGACACAAGCGCGCGCGCCTCGCACGGCAGCAGGGGAGGGGAGAGAGGAGGGGGCCTGCGCGATTCCCTTGCGGGAGCGAGCAGCAAGGCGTGATAATTGCTACCATATGGCGCCAGCTGCTCGCTCCCGCAAGGGAATCGCCAAACGTGCACGCGTTGCCATTGAAGGCAATGGAACGTGTGCACGTTTTTGGCTGAAAAGCCGAAGCGATTCCTAAAGGTCTTTTTACCTAGGCAGCGCATGCGCGCTGCATAGGCGAGACCTAAAAAGAGGCAAGTAGGTATTATACGAGGACAAAGTCCAAAGAATACTGCAATTGATCGTATGTTAGAAAGGGCAATGGGAGTGGTAAATGCAGAGATAAGCGCAACCGAGAGGAGGCTGTCTCTGCGACAGGGATCCGCTTCTTTGGATATTCATATAGAGAAACCTAATTCAGTGATACCAGATCAGGGTGTCATATGTCCCATGCAGGCCCATTATCGTTTTCCCTATGTTAGCAGGAGCACATTGCAGACTGCACTCTGCTTTGCACACGTTACTATGCAAAATATTTTGCTTTGGGCCACGCTGTATTTTCACACAGAACCTGCTGCTGTTTTCGCCTTCTTTTCTTTCCTGGGATTTAGTCTGAACACCATAGACAAGGTCAAACACGAATGCCCCTTGTTATTCTGTTCTGATCAGGCTCACGCACCTAGACACAACATGCAAATGCAGCTGTTGTTTGGGAACACATACTTTTGTCATATAGGTATGCACAGACATGTAACTATACACAAGGAGAGGGATCCTTCCAGAGAAGAGATCGTGACTGCATCTGAGATGTAGAACTTTCATCAGTGCATGCTAAGGTACAGGGTCTGCTGCAAACACCCAGAGATCTTCTAATATTTAATCACTGTGCTTCCGTAGAAGGGGAGGGGGTTTTGTCTACCCTGTCTAATATCATGACAGCTCCGTTTATGATTTATGGATTACTTACTATGCTGACCGTATTTATGTTAGGCATTTTCCTACTCATTCTGGCACGTATACTGCATACGAGAGCACAATAGTTAAAATAAATATTTTAAACTTTCCTCGTGTCTCTGTCAGATCTTATTGTGGACGAGTATGAGTGTGAGACAGACAGGGTGTGGTGTGTCCTGTCACTGCAATTCCTGAGAGGGTCAGGAGTGTTGTGTTCTGGGGTGTCTAATCACTTGTCCCTCTGTGAGTGAGTACCCTGGCTCATGGGTACTAAGGTGGTAGGATGACTCAGTCCCTGCCTACTAAGGTCCTATGGTCCCAGCATAGTTCTGTGCCCATGCAGAATCCCTGCAACATAGTGCCACCAATGTTTGGTCTCGTTCTTAGTTACCGGATACCTGAGTAGTGCTTGTCCACAATACCCTTACACCATTTTCTGGAGACGTCTGTGGTGGGAGGTTTTAGCCTCCTCAGTTTGTAGGGACTACCTATTGCTGTAGGTTTTTCAAGCTTGATTTTTAAAAGGTTTGTACCCGCTTTGTGCTACCATTTGAATCCCTCTTTATTGAAAAATGGCTCAACCGGTTGGGATTCCAGCTCATTGCAGCGCAGCGGTTACTCAACACTTGTTGCAGCATGGAGTCCCCAATGCAGGGTCTCGTTGTTTTTGTGGTTGAGGCGGACACTGCATATCGATTAGAAGTGTTTTACTCCTGGGTCGCGTTTGCCGCTGTTGATGCGAATGATAATACTTTTCATAATTTAACTGTCACCGCTGTCCCAGCGGCTATTCGCCCTTATGAGATAATTGAAGTTCCACTTACGGCCTGGTAGCACCAGATTTGGTTTAATGGCTCCCTACCCCATCCTATTGCTACTGTTCGTATGGGCCCCTTAAGTACTGAAGGGGCCACATGGCCTGTGTTGGCCGGTTTTACTCCATACCCAAATTATGTCAACGCCAAATTGGCAGAAGTACGTTTGTTGTGTGCTCAGGTTATTCTTCTCTATGGACACTTAATTCAATTTGTTGCCCATACTCCGCATGGTGGGGATCTTATTATTAGCCCTGTTATTATTAATTCTGTCATAGGCAAACATCCTCTTCATCTTGAGGACTTTCCCTTTTGGATTGCTCAAAAGATTGACCAACTAGTTGCTGTTTTTCCTCTTGGGAAACATTGGATTCTTACTATGTGTTTACCTACCAGTCTGGTTCCCCCCTTGGCCGATTGCAACACCTGGGGGACAGTGTGTGCCTCAGTGTATACACTTTGTTATGGCACGCCCTTGTTGAGCTTTCTTCCGAGCATTACTAAACAAGTACAGAACGAACGTGGGGCAGGTTCTGTCCTCGATTTGGGGAATAAGCTAGTGGGTGTTTTTCCCTTAGTCTCCAAAATGATTCTTTCTAATTTTAAAGGTGAAGCAGCGTCCTTGAGTGTACGCCAGTGACTTTCAGCCGTGGCCGCCATTGACCTCGAGCGCGAGTTGCCGGCTATTATTGCGGATGGGTATACATCCTTAGGGCGTAATAATTTGGGGGTCTGACCATCTACCCAATCTCAGGGCAAGCCTCCTCCTGAGAAGGACGGTCTTCCTGTCTTCCCCAAGAAGACATGGGATAAGTCTGAACAACAACAGAAGCCTAAGTTTTGTGGTGGGTCACCACCACCACTGGATGCTTCCAAACGTAGATATGATGTGCGTGATTGCTCTAAAGTTAAGACTCAGAGGATTTCAGGCTCCTGATCCTTGTTCTCGTTCCTTTCAGGAATCATCTGATCAACAGTACGACAGAGGAGGGTGACCGGATTGCAGACAAGGCGAGTCTGTGCAGCCTAAGCGTGACCTGCAGCACTCTTTTGATGTGACATTCAAGAGAGAGAAATCACCTCCATTTAGAGCCCCCTTCCAAAAGAAGAAAGTTGCTGCTTTAACTGCGAAATATGCCCCAGACAGTGAGAACCCTCCTCCTAGACAGGCGTTGGGTGGTGACTCTCCTCGACAGTGCAGTGGAAGTCACCGTGGTGCGCCAGCCACTCCACTAGTTTCTGGAGGCAAGAACAACTGACACTTTCAGAACAGTTGAAACCACAGATACCCGCGTTGCACCACCTGATCGACCCTATCATTTAGACATTCAGATTGAAGGTGATATTAAATGGACAATTATTGCAATTTTTGGGGACTGCTTGACTTTTTCTTATGCTATTTTGCTGGTGGATTTCGATTGGCCTCCCCCTTTTGTTCTTGCATGTCCTCATGGCAAAGATGTTATTTTCCCTTTTCTTTTTTGCACTTCGTCCCTGATGAAACAAAGCAGGCTTATGCTTCCGAATGGGCCCTTGCTTTGTCCCCTGCCTTATATCACAACCAAGCGGGTTGGGATAAGGATTCTCCTCTACATGTTATTCCACTACTTTCTACCCCTCAGCCACAACCTCAATATCCAATCAAACTTGACGCTAAAGCATCATTTAAACAGATCCTTGGACAACTGGAGTATCAAGGTGTGATTGAGCCCTGTGTCTCTGCTATGAATAATACTCTTTTTCCGGTTTTGAAACCTGATAGTTCTTATTGTATAGTCTTAGATTACAGACATTTGAATAGTCACACCTGCACTTTTGCAGTACAGAATACACATAATACGGCCTTGATTAATAATATTGTACGTAAAATATTAAAAACTACTCTTGATATTTCTAGCAGATTTTTCAGTCACAACTAGACTCCTGAGAGTCATGATTGGTCCGGGTTCAATGCCCTTGGTTCCCAGAGGTGATACGCAAGACTACCAATGGGCTTAATAATAGCTCTGGGGTCTTTGCTGCACATATTGTGTCCCTTTTACATGATATTGATCTTGAAGCTTTCTCCTATGTCGGTGACATATCCCTTACAGATGATGAACTGAATTCCCATCTTGCGAAAGTGGATCGCATTATCACGCGATCCGCTGAACTTGGCTATAAGTTACATTTTGCAAAGTCACACATTGTGTTTCTTGCTGTTCTTTTTCTTGGTTATGAATTGTCCAATGAGGGCAGCGGTTTGGCACCCCATTCTTTGGAGAAATGTGATCAATTGCACCCTCCTTCTACCCTCAAAAAATTACAGTCTTTATCCAGTTTTCTAAATCTTGGCAGAATTTACATTCCTGATTATGCTCAGCATATCAAACCATTTTATGCCTTGATGCACCCATCCTTTTCGGGTTCTTCCTGGCTTCCGGGACACACCGTGGTATTGCACACTTTACAGTCTGATCTACTTGCTACGCAATACTTACAGACCAGGTTGAATACCACAAATTTAGTCATCCGGATTTTGCCGGGTGCAATTGGCTTCACTTATCTGACATTTAATGAAGGTGACACTGTTCCCATTGCTTATAAATCACACCTGTATACTCCTGAGGAAATGCGTTTTCTTCTACTGAAAATGTTTTGACTGTTGTACAGATGGGCATTCTTAAAGAGTGTCCTCTTGCTCAAGGTAAACACATTTTTGTTGTTTTGCCTATGCCTGTCTTGGCGGCTGTCATGAAGGCTAGTGCGCCCATCTTTAAAGCCCTGCACCCTATTTGAATTCAATGAGCTAAGTCTTTGACATCCGTCGATGTCAGCTTTATTTTTTTCCTTCCTTGCAAATGTAAGAGTTTCTTCAGTATGAACATGTTCACCCTCTGCCTTCTTCGATTCTTCCTCTTGATCAGTACAATTGTATAATTTATACTGATGGCTTGGCTCAAACGGCCATTGGTTTTAATCAGACTTATTCTGCAGCTTGTGCTATTGTGTAGGCACTATGAAGGATGGAGTTTTTCACTCTACCTTAATTCATACCCAGTCCCTTGGAGACTGCACGGCCTAGTTGGCCGAGTTGAGAGCTTTGCTTTTAGCTCTCGAGTATTCTGATCCTGAATTGCTCACCCTTGTTGTGTGTGATTCCTTTTATTGTGTACAGTCCTTCAATGACAATTTACATTTTTGAAAACAGAATGATTTTTGGGATTCTAAAGGTAGCACAATAAAGCATAACATGCTTTGAGTTCGAGCGGCTGATCTTATAGATCGCCTGCCACTTGCACTTGTTGTACATACATTAGGCCATCAACGTGTGGATGCGCATGCTGTTGGGAATTCAATAGCTGATGAAGCAGCCAAATCTGCAATAGCCACAACTAAAGTAGCCACAGTTACACAATCTATGACTAAAATTGATGATGACATTGTGGCTGCCATGGCCGCAACTCAGGATGGTACTTCCTTTCCTCAAGGTCTTCCTGCTAAATATACCCATCAATTAACTACTGATAAAGTTCCCTTTCTAACTATTCCTGGGGTTGGTGATCATCTGATTTCCAACCTTGACCGCAGACAATCTTTAATAGTGGCCGCTCATGAAGGTTTTGCTTCTGCGCATGCAGGAGTGGCTGCCACTATTTCACTCTTACAGCAACGTTATTGGTGGCAGTTATACCAGCAGACACACCAGTATGTCCTCTGTTGCGATGTTTGTCAACAAATTAAGAGTTCCACTGTGTCGCATCCACCTCAAACACATCTGTATATTTCAAATCAGCCGTTTGGCTGTTTTTATGTTGATCATTGCGGGCCCCTTGTATTCTATAATCCATTCAAATATATTTTGGTTGCAGTGGATTCTTGCACTAGGTCCCTCTGGGTCTGGCTACTGGGCTTGGCTGGTGCTCGTACTGTTATAAAAGATTTGCAGGTCTTTGTCAGGACTTATGCCTGTGGTGCTTTCCATTCAGACCAGGTTCTGGCTTTCATCTCTAAGGCGTACTGTGATTCGAAGACTTTGATGGGAGTGCAGGTCCATTTCTCGTCTCCATGTAGGCCGAAGGCAACTCTGTTGTGGAGCAGATGAACCGTGACTTAAAGCAGTCTTTAACAGCCAGGGTATTAGGTACGGGTCGTGGCTGGTTAACTCATCTTTTTGGGGTTCAACATGCTCTCAATAACCTCCTTAAAAGATCTTTGGGTGGGTGGACCCCGTATGAAATACTCTTTGGCATCAAGGTGAATTTTCCAGAACTTGATGGTGTAGACGTTGTGGCGGCTGCTGCAACCTTTGACATAGATAACCACTGTGCTGTCTTACAGGACCTACAAAAGTGTTGTGATGCTCTAGCTAATACCCATTTGCCTTCAAATCTGCAATTGGATGCAGCTGTTCTGATTCCTGTTTCTGGCTGGAATCCTAAAGTTGGAGATCTGGTTCATGAAAAGGTGGCAATCAAGAAAGAATTTGGTCCCTCCTACCGGGCTCCTGTTCCAGTGCTTGGTCTTCAGGGTACCGGAACTGTGATTTTACCTCTGCTTCCAGGATACAAAGACAATCGCTTCGTTTCCATTGAACATGTTAAGTTACACCATATGGTCAAATTCTCAATAGTATGCCTAGAGGTGTCTCAACGCAGAATGTTCCTTTACAGCCTGTGAGCTCCATTTCTTCTGATTCTCACCAGCTGCCAGGGGGGGGATATTGAGTCTTCAGTTGACCTGGTACCTGTTTTACCTTCTTCACACTTCACAATGGAAATTGTTTATTCTGATCCACCCCTCGAGGCCCCTTCTGAAGTAGAGGCCTCAGGTCTACACCCAGAATAACAGCCTCCCTTATTCTAGTTCCTCTGGTTATTATGTCGATCAAGATAACTTTTCTTAAGACAGTTCTTCTTTGTCCTCTGTTTTACCTCCACCACTAGCGTGGATTTTTGTTTGTGTCTCTTGGTTAAGACGCACCTATCTGGTTCCACCTTAGATTTATGTTTGGATCGTGTTTTCCATGATATTACTGTTCATGTGCATTGGATTTGTGACAGTTTTTTTCCTTTTGATTAATGGCCATTACCTCCCAGAACGTTCTACTGCAAAACATATCGACGGAGTGTTTGCCCCACATTCTTCCTTGCAAAAAATTAAAAAAAGACCAGTCCCTTGTTAACATTTCAGCAGTACCAGTCACTGATGGAATCGTATGGGAAAAAGTACCATTCAATGTATTCGGTCCTATGGAGACCCTGCAGATACCATAGGTGTTCCGAGTTTCTATGGGGGATGTAATAGTGCCTGGGTTGCAATCGGATGATTGGGATGTCGATACCGTATATGCAATATTTTCTGAGCTACAATATTACACTGTTTCGATTCTGAGGATTTATATTTAAATTCTGCTAACTATGTCGATTTGTTCTGTTATCAACATTATGGACACCATTTTCTGCATAGAGCCAATGGACAGCGTCCCCAATTTGATTATACTCAATGGGAGCATTGCCCGATTCCATCTCACGATAGTTTCAATACACAGAATATGAAGTACACATATTTCACCGGCTATGACACTTCAGACCCAATATAATACTATTTTAAATTGGTTCCCACTCTTCTAAAAAAAACTAAGATATGTGCATCTTCATTTATTGATGACCTAGCCCTGAAAGGCTATGATTATTGGAAGGACAACATTGATTTTAAATTGGTTTGGGGCAAGTCCAAGGTACAGAATGTCTATTCCGGGCATGTCTGAAACCTATGCAAATTATTTTTCTTAACGACACGGTCCAACAGACTACTTGTCTGGAATTGGCTAAAATGAAAGAATTGAATACTCCTGCTATTCCATCCTGAGCCCTGTTTGATAATTGGCAATCTTATATGAATTATACTGAAGCCCAGCTAAATAGTATGATATGAAATGGTACATTTAATTCTGCAATGAATGCTCTGGCTTGGTGGTCATTATGGCCATTAGACATGAATGATTGTCATTCTCATTTTTTAAACACTATCTCTGGATTCAAACTAACCAGACCTGATCCACGATATCCACATTCCCTGCATTCCAAAACTGTTACTACTTATTCCGTGGGTAAATTATGCCAACAGTGGTTAGAACATTCCACATTGTCTGCAGTGTAGCAACATCTTTCTCTCCTATCTGAAGAGATGAATCTGTCTGAATTCCTTTTGAGCCCAAAATCCTCACGTTCTAAATGGTTTGTTTATGCTGCTTACAATGAAATTTGGAAATTGTCTCAAATGGAAGCTGCAGTACGTTTACGCCAAATTGATCAAGATAATTTTGATAAAGTGCTTGCTGTAGTAGACAACATTATTAATACCTTGTCATCCCGTATTTACAATTTAGATAATATTGTATCATCTGTTGTTGATATTGTGCAAAGTGATTTGTCCACACTGTATCAGGGTCAGAATCAACTTAGATCAGTGATGCTATTTGGTTGAACCCTCCAAACACTTAAGAATGGGCGTGTCCCTTGGCATTACCTTAACCTTAACTGCAGAGCTTTTTTCTTACCATTTAATTTGACACATAAACAGCAATCAATGGCTATGAAAGACGCTAGTTACATCATGTTCCACATAGAGAAACTTGAACAACTACCCTTTACTATAGCGGAAACTCCTTCTGCAGTATGGTTAATACATGGGGTTATCTGGTTGCCCATCTTGACTTTTCGGTTCTCTGCCTGTATGAAACACTTCCCAGTAGGTAGGTATGAACCACTTGGAAGCAGCTACATTCATGAGTTATGGTACCTGCCATTTACCTATTATTGTCAATGTGTTGAAAGAGAATATTTTCTTACGGGGGAGGAGTATGACTCCACGGCCGGTCATTCGCTTGTATGTCAACAGCTGAACATTCACTGCGCCTGTAATGTGTCTGCCCCAATTTGGCATGTTGTTTAAAAGGAACTCCTGTTCCCACAATTATTCCAACTATCACATTGCTTTCAAACGGAAGCCATCTTGTACTTAAAAATCAAGACTGTTGCTGTCTGCGGGCAGTAATCATGTATGTGGTGTCCGTTTCCCAGTTAGTCACTTGCTGCAACAACGTCCTGTTTCTACCTCCACATGGGAGTGTAGACAGTTCATTATTACCTTCCATTCCATCTTTGAAAACAGATTTCAGTAAGCTAAGCAGACTCAAAGAGTTATTGTTTCAACAAGAAGTGGCTCTCACTTCAGCTCGCGAGACCTTCGAATTGCAGGTGGCGAGAACGTCTAGTGAAATACAGTCATTGTTCAACACAAATCTCCCCTTACACTTCGGTGAGCTGATACATCAAGTATTTAATGCCTCGGATACCACGGGCCGGGGACACTTTTTTTAACTGGTGGGCTTCGGCCTTGTGACATCTTTTCAAACTATTTTTGGTGTAATCACAGTTTTCATACATTCTATTTTTTCCAGCGTGTTGTGTTCTGGAGCTATTTAATCACTTGTTCCTCTGTGAGTGAGTAGGAGGGTAAGTGAGACACTATAGCCAGTGGCAGCTGAGCGTCGCCCCACTGCTCACAAGGAAAAGTAAAATTATAATAACGTATTGTTATTATAATTTTCTGTTTTCTTATTGAGTCAGTGGGTCCCGTGGCTAGGTGGGGCTGGCCAGAACAGGGGGAGGAGTGGTTTGCACTCCCTAAGTGCGCACAACTGTTTGGCTGCCCCCCTTGGGCCGGCCAAACAGTCCTGCACACTTTGCATCTTCCCCACCCGGCTGTAATGCACAGCCTAATGGGGAACATGCCCAGCTTCCCATTCCCTGTCTGAGCACTGATCCACAATGCTCAGACCAATCACAACACTGCATTGTAGCGCTGTGATTGTCTCAGGGGTGCCTATGAGCCTGAGTGGTTGCTGCTGCTTCCTGCAGCCGCCCTGGAGACAGGAAGGGGAGGACGGAGGAGAGGCAGTGAACGGCCGTTTTCAGGTAAGTCTTTTTTTTTTCGTCATCCCCCTTTGCCCCACCACCCGGGTCCGGAAGCAGCTGCTACTGACTGTATGAGTCGGGCTCATGGGTACTAAGGTGGTAGTATGACTCAGTCCCTGCCTACTAAGGTCCTATGGTCCCAAGCATAGTTCTGTGCTCACGCAGAATCCCTGCAAAAAAGGAATGTCCGAGGGCCTGGATAGCACTCATGTACAAAGGGAAGCAGAGAGCCCTGGGGAGCTTGACTCAGATATTAGCCCATTAATGAATACAAAGTGAGGAGGATTGTTGAAACAAGAAACAAGGATAAATTAGCTAAAACCCAAAAAAGGTACCCAGCAGCCCTATACTATGATAAGGGTAGGAGGACAAGAATCCCCTATTACTATAGTAGGGCCCCCTGAACCTGTTACTGAGGTTATGGATTCCTGTTCTTGCTTAGATGTAGCTATGAGTCTGTGGCTGGAGAAGAGTAAATAACTCTTTAGGGATTTGATAAAGCAAGAAACTGCCCCCATTATGCTAAGGTTAGATGTTATGTCATCACAACTATTAACCATTAATAGTATTTTAAGTGAAAGACAGTGGCAAGGGAATGTGAATCTGGTGTTACCATCATTAAACTCCATGACAGTTATGACAGCTATTACAACTGTGGCCAATAAAGAAAAGGGGGTGGACAAGATGCCAAGAAGCAACAGGACAAAAAAGCAGCTGCAAAACCTATTCGCTGTACCTTCTGATTCCTCATTGAGATCAGGGATTAATATTAACCAGGATGTTACATATTCTGGGGATAATTTGAGTAGAAATTATAACGTCTATATAAAGGGATATTCCCACCTTCCTCCCAAATGCATCCCATATACCGTCATACTAAAGGGTGTGCCAAGTATTCTAAACGAGGGTAAATAAGATTATGAAACTCTGTTGAATAGGTCGATTCATTGGCTACAGTCAAATTCTGGTTGGGTGGAGGACCTGTCACAAGAAGTAGTACATGTCAAGAGAGTTCCATGGCTGGGAATTCACCCCAAAGAAAATCCAGAAGATTGTATTATTATGAATTTCTATAGACCTCCCATTGTGGGAAATCTTCTGCGACACCTGATGCAGGGACCCCCCCAGCTCAGAAACAAATTGAAGCATTTCATTTGGGCTATTTTTACAGACCACTTACTCCTGGTAGAGTGTATCCTTCTACTATGGATTCTTGTAGTAGCCAGTGCAGGGCCAAACACCAGGATAATTTACATCAGGGTAGACAAAGGGGACCAAATGGCATATCACCCCTTTCTATTGCCACATCTAACGGATACACTCCCCTATCTCACCTTGAAGAACAAGATTGACATGATAATATTATGGAGATTGGTAGTGATACCAGGGGACTTGGGGACTAAATTTTAGTACAACAAAGCATGAAAACTGAGGAAAAGGGAATTTTGGAGTACGATATAAATGAATTAGTAAAGATCATGAGTTGGAACGTGGCTGTGGTAAAGTCAAAACTAAATAACACGGAGTGGCAAATTATTTTAAAATCTGTTAATATAATTTGCCTCCAAGAAACTAGCTGGAGGAAAACTTTTATTTTGATGGATATTTTTTAATGCAACCTCCCGCCACATCATCAGTTTATGGGTGAGCAAAAGGTGGTCTTGCCATTCTCATCTCATCTCAAACCAACTACCCATTAAAGTTGGGAAAACAACTAAATCGCCCTACCATCAGTTGGTCTATCTTGTAATTAATCAAACATATGAGATTATTTTAATCAACTACTGCAATAATCTTTTTAATAACACCTGCAGCAGGGTAGTGCTAGAGCTAAGAAAGGACTTAGAGGTTTTTTTAAACATGATGGCCAAAGACTTCATATATATTTGGGCAGGAGATTTTATTATAAAAAAGTGCCAGAGTAAGGTTAGCGCTGTGTGAGGCTATGCAGATTGCTTTGGGGCAGGGCAATCCCATTTACACATGATCCCTATCCAAGGCTGCAGGTCCAGTGTCATGTGACGTCTCATCCTGAGAGATCCTGGAATGATGGTAGAAGACATGCTGGTACTTATGAGGGCTCATGAGCATTCACACAGCAGGCAGAGCAAATAGAAGAACTACTGCCGAGAATCAGCATCTCGCAACCATCAGAACAAAAGAACCCCATATCAGAACAAGAGACTCGCATAAAGATCAAAACAGTAGATGAGATATAGCAGGTGCGACAAGCCCTAACTCCATACAGGCCAAACCAGCTGACACCAACCTGCGACTACTGCGTAAGGAGCTACACTCTCAAATGCAACGCCCTGCGGAGGGCAAGATGTGCTCCAGGTGTGGCAAGAACAATCACTTCACCAGAGTGAATTGCAGTGCGACCAGATTTTAACAGGAAGGGCCCAGGACACCAGCGTGGGCCTCAATCACAGTCATCAAAGCGGAAGAGTCTATTGAGTCCTTCCAGCGTGCAGGGAAGCACTACCAAGAGGAGGCGGATGAAGGCGATGAGGAAGTATTCTTCATATCCTACACCATGAACAGCCAAAAGGCCACCATGCTACAACCATCATGCTACATAGAGATTAATGGCAAGCAAAGATTCAGGGACGTCAGACAATACCGCCTACTACAAATATTACCCAGACTAGCCCTGACTAAGAGCCAGATATTCACCTATAGGACTGAAAACCCTTTCCTACTGACCAGAGCCTTATTCATGAACACCTTAATCATCGCGGGCTATGTGTCAAAGCCAAGGTCTTTGTCAATACGAAGGGAGATGACAGGCTGATTAGCTGCCAGCCATCGAAAGAGCTTAAACTGATTGCATTCATAAAACTAGTGCACACACACCAAGTAGACCAACATGTTTTTGAAGGTCTAGGTTGCATGAAAGACTACACCGTCAAGCTACACATAGATTAAACTGTCACACCCAAGGTCCTGAGACACTGCCATCTCCCATTCCACCTGAGGGAACAAGTCGAGGGGAAACACCCACAGCTCCAGAAACGTGGGGCAATAAAAAAGGTGTCGGACCCGACTCCATGGGTCGCACCTATGGTCATCGCCCTGAAACCAAACCACCCCTGAGCTGTGAGGCTCTGCATAGATATGCATATCCTCAGCCAAGCAATCAAGAGGGAGTGCCACCTCACCCTATCAATGGATGACATTATCGCAGCACTTACTGGTGTCAAGCGGTTTGCCAAGGTTTATCTCAACTCAAGGTACCATCAACACCTCCTCCACCCAGCCAGCAGGTACATCACAATGGTTTCAACTCATCTGGTGCTCCAACGATAAAAAAGATTAAACCTCAGTATCTTGTCCATTGCTGAAGTTTTCCAAAATGCAATCAAGGGTCTGGGCTTTCAGGAGTTCTCAACATCAGCAATGAAATTCTCATTTACTTCAATTTGCAAGAACAACACCTCCAACACATCCACACCATCCTGCAGAGGATGGCAGAGAGAAAAGTCTCTGTAAACAAATTCAAGGGCTCATTCTTTGAACGCAGCTTCTTAGCAGAAAGAATAAGCATAGACCCCAAGAAATCTGCGGACATCCGTCAAGCCCCTGGACCGGCATAGTCACAGAAGTCAGAAGCTTCTTCAGAATGTCAATCTACTGCAGTTGCTTCATCCTTAATCTAGCCACACTCAGTGTACCATTAAGCGCCCTAATGAAAGCACACTCCAGAAGGGAATGAGGCCCACTCAATAAGAGGCATTTTGGAAAATCATGGCTGCACCACTTCATGACATCACCAAGGTGTATTTCAATCCTGCCCTGGAAATGGAACTGCTAGTAGACATCAGCCTTGGAGCAGTGCTGGTAAACAAGCAACACCAACAATAGTAAGGGCCGGTCACTTTCGCCAGCAGGTTGCTGTCGGACGTTATAACAAGAAACACCCAAATTGAGAGGGAGGCCCTTGCAATAAAGTGGGGCTGTGCCCATTTCCATTTGTACCGCATGAGACCAAAGTTCAGAGGAGTGATGGGCCACAAGCCCTTGGTGCGCCTATTCCGGGGCACATCCCAGCACCCATTATCCCGCACAAAAAAGTGGGTGATCCAAATCCGTGAAAATCAATTTGACGTATATTGCAGGTCAGGATCAGAGAACTTGGCGGGCTTCTTCTCCCAGCACCCGCAACTCAAAGCCATTGAGGCAGCACTGCAGATAGAAGATACAGAACAATATGTCCAATTCGGCACTCAGATAACATGGCTGCAAGCTCTCATCCTCTTAGAGTTCATACAGGCATTGATGCATGATATTTGTCTCAACAAAGTAATTGAAGCCATCTGACAGAACAAGTTGATGGTCAGCAAGTTAGAGTAAATGACCCATGACACCCTCGAACAGCTATGGTGGGTCTGAGCGGAATTAAGTGTGATAGGCGAGGGGATGGTCCTCCGAGGAAAAAGGACTGTAGTGCCCAGAAGCATGCAAGATGTTGTGGTTTCATTGGCACACCTAGGCTATCATGACACAGCAAACATGAAGGCCAGACTGAGGGAAAACCTAAGGTTTCCTGGGATGGATACCCATGTAGACACACTAGTCACCCAGTGCCTCCCATGTCAGCTGAACGGTGAAGGAAGACAGGCCTGCTTCCATCATCTTTGAGCACCCTAGTACTGCCCATTGGATGCTAGTCAGCATAGACTGTGGGAGTTTCCCAGACTTGTCTTCATGGAAGCATACTCCAAGTTCCCTGTAGTTGAGCTTGTGAGATCGCCATCAATTAACCATACAATGCCTGCATTTGAAAAAACATTTGTCTCTTTGGTCTGCTGACTGTCCTCAGATTTGACAATGGACCCCGTTTCAAGGAAGAGAATTACAGGATTACCTCCAGGGTCTCCACATAAGTCATCGACGCATAACCCCATAGTGGCATCAAGCCAACGGAGATGTGGAACAGTCCATGTGCACCACCACAAAGGTACTCCAAATCAGCCTAGACCAGAACAAGTAACCTCAATGGGGACTCCACAACTTCCTTCGAACAAAATGCATCATGTCTCACTACATCACGAAGTGCCCTCTGGCCTCACTCATGTTCGGAAGAAAGCTCAGAGGTGTGTTTCCAACCATACCAATGTGGAGACCTCAGAAAATGGATTGCCCAGAAAGCCAGAGGAGAGGGCTCAGAATAACCAATGCGCCAATATCCCCCAACAGAGCATCGACTCTCAACTCCGGAGAGGCAACAAAGTCATCCTTAAAGATAGATGACCATATTAATCCAAAACACCCTACGACAGAGGTCTTCAAACTTTTTTACTCTGAGCCCCCCCTAAGCAAAATGTTTTGAGGTCGGGCCCCCCTCCAAAACTTTATGGCAGGATTGGGGGAGTGGGAGGGACATGGCTGCGTGCAGGGAGCGGTGCTTATGAGAGGATTTCAGGAATACGTTTTCTATAGCTTATGAACCGCACTAAATATGAGACTTATAAAACAGAAAATGCATCAAACAAAAACAGATATCCCAAACAAACTGCTCCCCATAATTGGGGTGTTGTGAGCCCCTCACACTCTTTGACCCCAATGCAACTATACCTGCTGCACTAATGATAACTGCAGTCCTGAGTAGCAGGCTATCTCCTCTGCATCTTTTACCTCTTCCCCACCATGACGGATCTTCAACTCTGTCCTAATGCTTGAAAGGAGAAATAAGCTTTGATGCCCCTTTTTTAAAGGTAGACAGTCATAACTGTGATGCAGTGGGCCCCTCAAATCCCTGGGCCCCAGTCCTGCTGCATCTGCTCCTTAATGATAACCAGCAGTGGCCACTTACACACTTGGCAGCAGTACCAGCTTCACTAATGAATGCCCCTTTAAAAAAAGAAAACTTATATTGTCCCCTTCTTTGGGGTATCTCTCTGAAGAAGCTGCCTCTGGCCATTTGTAAACACAAAAATGAGTCCGCATACAGTGCTCCCTATTCTGGGCCTACTCTTTGACAATATCTATGAATCTCGCTCCTTTCCTCTGTCTCTTGGACCATTACTGTGAGGCCCCAGGGATCGAGAGGATTAGGGCTCTGGATCTGAATGCAACCCTTCTGGCCTGCTACCTGCCACCCCATGGACTCAGCTTTCACAATGCCCCTGAATGGTTAATACTGACTTTGAGATGCCTCTGCCTGAAATCGAAGGGTGTGGTGGTAGTGCATAAAGTTAAAAAAGAAACCAGCCTTCTTACCAGCCAATAATTGATTGAGTCACTAAAAGCCAGGGCCACTGGAATTATGAGTTTCTGCAGCAGCAGCGTTTTCCAGATAATTATCAGTTTACTGCATTTGCTACATAATCTGCAGATTTTCAACAAAAGAAAACTAGATTCTAGCTCAAACGGAACAAAAGTTACTTAACGCGTGACAAAGTGTTCCAGAGCAGTGGAAGGCCCTTTGCAAAGATTGACTGGTAATCTTGTAGTTGCTTACTGCTGTATTTGGGTGTTAATCTGGTACTAATGGGGTGAAATATTTCCCCTGACAGGAGTTACCTTGAGTTAAAATGACAAAATAATGAAGTAATGCTAACCACAAAATGTGGCGCATTATGCCGCATAATTTACCTTTTCTTGCTGCATAATTTAGTCAAACCTGCCGCATAATATTGTCCTCTTCTGCTGAATAATTCCAGTGGCTCTGCTTAAAGCTTCATGGTGGCAAAGATCTATTCTTTTTGAGATGTAATGTAAGGGTGTTATCAGCTGAGATCTGGAATAGTGGAGACACTTACAAAAATGTCTGCATTAGATACAGTTTGATTAATTATTACTAAAAAGTATATTTTATAAGAACTTGTTTTATCTCAATCACTGCATCATTTTGCAGCAGCCTAGCTTAGAGTATGTAAATACTGTTTTAAAATAATGACTTACATATTCACAGTGCTTTCTGCCACAGGCTGGGACCTCATAGCACTATAAACAGTGCCATTGGAATTATGCGGCGGAGAAGGCCAGATTCCCAGACATTTGAAGTAAATCAGCATGTTATTGACGGGGTGTAGGGTTTCAGATATAAGTTAAACTTTTGCTATTATGGTATTAATCTGGGATCGAGGGTGGAGGAAATAAATAATGTGCTGATCGTGCAACAAACTTCCAGTTTTATGATTAGGATTGCCAGCTCATTATTTTGATGTCGCAGACGGTACAAAAATACACAGTCACCTAAAGCCCTATTTTCAGCACTTATCTGTGCGTACTTCGAAAAGCAAATATAAATAGAAAGCACTTTTAAATGTGTTCTAGGGCTGCCTGAATGATTCATGAATGAAAATAAAGGGAACAGACAAAGTCAGATTACAAATGAATACATACTTTTTATTTAAAACCCTGTTTATTGTCAAAACAAGGTCTTTGCAGGCTCTTTAAACATACATGGTGGGCATTTTTCTATTGGCAACCCTTTTTTATATTCCTTTTCATGAAATGCATTTTCACACTACAGCAGTAAATTTAAAATACAAATGTAAGGAATAGGCAGAGTCGGGGCCCAGGGGTACTGGAAACAGAAATAAAAACTAAGCCTCGGTAACTAGTTTCTAAAGGTATGCAAATGGTCCTTAAAGACCTGTGAAAAACTCGGGCATGCCGGAGTCTTAATAAGACTCCAGACACTGCCCAGCGGAGCCCCCAGCAGCACACTCACTGACCTCCGGCCCCAGGGGGCACTCTGAGGGCTTCGGAGTAAATGAAGACAGCCTGGAAATGCAGCAAATAAACATCGCTGCACTTCCAGGCGTCTTCATTTACATGTGCTTACAGAGGCCTTTGCGCCCCCCTGGGAACCCATCCACGCCCCCCCAGGGGGGCGCGCCCCACACTTTGAAGACCTCTGCCCTACGAGAAGGTAATATGGATAATAACAAAGAGACAAGGAACCATGATCATTGCACAAAAGGGAAGAGAAGAGGTGACAAAATGATTAATGCATGATTCCAGACTAATGTCCTACTAAGTGAGTATGATGCTGTCTTCATTTCTGACCTCCTGGACGTTCAGTGAATGTTGTCCTGTTAGACCCGACAGCCTTTGGTGTTGTCTTCCCCAAACATTTTTCCTTTTCCTCTTATATTTGCTGAATTTCGTTTTTGATGAATTTAGGACTCTATGCACCTTACCAATGCTAACCAGTGCTAAAGTACCTGTACTCTCTCCTTAGAACATAGTAAAAGTGGAGTCGCACGAGTGCACGAAACAAGATGGCTGCCGCTTGATAGCTCTCAGCAAAGCCCGCTTTATCGACAATAAAGTTGCGTTGTTAGGTAAATTTTACCTGTTAAGTTGCTCCTCGAGGGTTAAGTAAGGCAGGAGCTTTGTGTTGGCGTCGTTGCTGGATCGTTTCTTGCTGGCTTGCAGGGGTTCTTCCTGCTCCAGCCTTTCACCATCAGGCAAGAGTACTGCTGCCAAAGCTTTCTCTCAGGAGGGTGGACTTCCTCACAGAAAAGGGCACGACTTTGGCCTAAACCACACCCACAGTTAGTTTTAGCTGCTGCATAGCCTCTTCTTATAGAGCTTCAATCAATCAATCAATCAATCAATCAGGGGTTTATAAAGCGCGCTACTCACCCGTGAGGGTCTCAAGGCGCTGGGGGGGGGGGTGGTAGGCAACTCCGGCTCAGACTCGGTCGAAGAGCAAGGTCTTGAGGTCCTTCCTGAAGATGTGCAGGCTGGGGGAGCGTCTGATGCTGACCGGGAGCTCGTTCCAGGTTTTGGATGCGATGTAGGAGAAGGCCCTTCCTCCTGCTCTGCTTCTGCGGATGCGGGGGGGTCTCTGCTAGGGCGAGGTCGGCGGATCGGAGAGTTCTTTTGGGTGCGTGGAAACAGATTCTATCGTTGAGGTATTTGGGTCCGATGTTGTGGAGGGATTTGTAGGTGTGGGTGAGAAGCTTGTAGGTTATTCTCTTCTCGATGGGGAGCCAGTGTAGGGCTCGAAGGTGTTGCGTCATGCGTTCGTGCCGTGGGGTCCCGAGGACGAGTCTGGCCACGGCATTCTGGATGGTTTGGAGCTTGTGTAGAAGGGTCCTGTTGATGCCGGCGTAGAGGGCTTGTCACTCATTTCCTTCTTATCATCATTTTAAGCTGCTTTTGTCACTGTTTGCTGCTTATTTATTGAAATGAATGGAAAAATGTGCATGCTGCTTCTAACAAACGCAAAAAAAATATTTCTAATCCAGCAGTCAAGTCAAAAATTGTGGAGCCTGAGGAACCTTCTTTATCTACTTTATTAGAGGAATTACAAACTGTTTGTTGCAATACAGAAAATATTGCATCAGAAATAAAAAATATGTGCAAAGATATGGCAAGTCGTTCTATGAAGGTTTCTGACAATGCAATTAAAATTCAGGATAATAAATCCAAAATTGATGGTTTGATGCCTTTTACAGCAATACCGATGAGTAGTCTGTTGCTTGACTTAGAAAATTGTAATAGACAGTACAACCTGCGTATTTTTAATTTACCAGAGGATGTTGAGGGAATAACTGCAAAACGTATTTAGAAAAATTGCTACCGGGTCTTTTACATATTACTTTTTTAGAGAACTTTGAAATTGCTAAGGCACATAGAATTCCCTCTCATCGTAATCCTAGTCATACCAAACCTCGTCAAATGATTTTCAAGGTTTTGTGTCATCATCATTTGATGATGATCTGGAAAGCAGCAAGAGAGATTCCATCTTTGATGGTTAATGGTCATAACATTTTTCTTCACCAAGATTTTGCTAAAGAAACTGTTAGAATATGCAAGGAATTTTCAGACCTCTGACTGCGACTAAGAAGCTATGGTTTCAAATATGGCCTTTTTGATCCATCTACCATGAGAATATGGAAAAATAATTTCTCCAAGTCTTTGCATGGCCCTGAGGATCTTCGTCTATTCCTGGATCAGCAGTTATCGCTCTCAGTGGAAATAAATGTGTCTGACACTTCGGGGCCCATTACGATGTTGGTGGGACTGACACCGACGTGCCTTCGGTGTCGGTCCCACCACATCTCTAACCGCGGTCAGACCTCCGCATTAGGATGCAGTCCGTCACACTGCATTGGCCCACGGACCGACTGACAGCTTCTGACAGGCTCAAGGAGCACGTTGGGCTGTCGGTCCGATTGCAGTCCCCACAATGGATGCAGTGCCTTCTCAGGCACCGCTGTGGAGATTACGATCCACCTTCCCACCAGACATTTCATGTTGGTTCTTCTGACGTGAAAAGGCTGGTGGAAAGGTGTTTTTTGGGGCCTCTAGCAGGGCCCCTGTCCCCCTTGGTCCTCTGCTTTGGGCCCCCCTAAACATCCCTGCATTCTGTGACACGCACCGCACAGTGCCTCCCACAGGGTGCAAGAATGTTTGAAAACATGCCTCTTTGCATTGGGGCTTGTGCTGCAGCCATTTTCTAGGCCGCAGCACAAGCCCCAATACAGAGAGGCATGTTTTCGACTGCCTCCATGGCAGTCGGATCCAGGGCCGTTCTAGGTGTTTTGCCGCCCTAGGCGAGAATTGAAATATGCCGCCCCCTCCCTTTTACTACCATCACTCTCTCCCCCTCTCATCCAGGCTAGAAGAATTAATGCATTAGATATAAAATAACTTGTATTCATCATTAAACAAAAAACACATCAAACATTAAATAACTAAATAAGCACTGTTCATGATATTTTATTTTGTTTTTAACTTTCTCTCTTCTAACTTCAATGGTGTTTTAGGTTCTTTCTCTTAATGCAATGATACCTTCCTTGCCTTTATTTTAGCAAAGTCTTTAACAAGATCTCTAATGTCAAGCTGGTAAGCCATGTCTTTTTCTACTGAAATTGTGGCTAGTTCCATGAGTCACTCTTGGCTCATGGAACTGCGCAGATAGGTTTTTATTAATTTGAGTTTTGAGAAACTCCTCTCCGCACTTGCCACTGATATCGGTAAAGTCAAAAGGATAGGAAGAGCTACGAACAAATTAGGAAAACCATTTTCTAACTTGTTTTGGCACAGATAGTTCAGCACATATTCGGGTTTCGTATTTTTTTCTATTCGATGACTTATTCCTGAAAGTTCAGAGCAGAGAGCTGCCGCGTCAATGTCCTTTACAAAAGATGGGGTTTCTCCAGGTCTACGCTGGGTTAGATCTGTTTCCAATTTGATACACAAATCCATGAGTTCTTTGGAAGTTTTCATCTTGAGGTCACTTATATTGTATAGAAAACCAAATAACCCTGCAATTTCATTCAACTGTGTGAATCGTTCTTTTACAGAACTAATTGCCGTGTCCAATATTGCAAAATAGTAATTTACTCTGAACTTCTCTTTGGGGTCAGCGATGGGTTCATCTTCTGATTCGTAAGTGAACAATTTCCTTTTCCTCCTTCTTATCTCTGGCTGAAAAATTGGCTCATATTGATTTTTTCAGCTAGCTCTCGAGCATCAACCAAAACTCTCTCAAATTCCATGTCACTCCTCATGTTTTTTAAATACTCCTCTGTATTTTTAAGCTCATTTACTGTTTTCTCAATAGTAAAGTGCTTCTCTTGCAGCAGTTTACTGGTCAAATTGATTTGAAATAATATACTGTGCCATGTTACAACTGCCACAACAAACTTAAATGAAGATATGCTGTTCATAAGACCTTCAGCTTCAACCTTAGTCATGGTACCAGAAGAGCCTTTGAGAGTTGAATCTTCAGTAATTTCAAACAACACATCATACACATGCGGTAACTGGTACCTGATGGGAGTTAAGGCATCGATCCTGCTTGACCACCGAGTATCACTGAGGGGTTTTATAGTCAAAGATGGTATATGGTGTTTCAGTATATCCCATCGACGTGGAGACGCAGCAAAAAATACATACAATCTTTGTATAACATCAAAAAAGGCTGTTGCTTCAGTGCAACACGAAGCAGCATCATTTACCACGAGGTTCAGGGTGTGGGAACTGTAGGGGACATAGAAGGCACACGGGTTAATATCCAGAATTTTCTTCTGCAGACCTATTTCCTTGCCCTTCATATTGCTCCCGTTATCATAACCCTGACCTCGTAGGTCTTCAATTGACAATGACAAGCTTTTGAGCTGATTTCTCAGAACATGACTCATCGATTCACCTGTGGTTTCGGTTAGTGGTACAAATCCCCAAAAGTGTTCTTTTATTTGCACAAGGCTGCTTTCTTGAAATTCTTCATCAGAAGACTGAAATGACTCTGTTCCTGAAGATTGCACGATGTCCACAAATCTTATGATCATGGTCATTTGTTCCGTGCGGCTGATATCTGGGGTGCAATCAAGAATGATTGAAAAATACTTTGCCTTTTTAACCAATGAAATGATTTTCTCTTTGATACCGTTTGATAGCACTTGGATCAGTTCATTTTGAATAATGTTGCCTAAATAGTGAGCATGTCTTCTACCCTTATTTTGTATTCTCCTGAGATGTTCATTCATCATAGGATCAAACATGGCGAGCAATTCCACAATTTTAAGAAAATTGCCATTGTCATGAGCATGAAGTTTATCACTGCTGCCACGGAAGGCCAAATTTTGTGCACCTAGAACTCTTACAAGAGATATTACACGCTCTAAGATCTGATGCCAGTACTTTTCTTCTTCTTTAAGCTTTTTTGTATTAACACTATCTATAGTTGCGTCTTGTTTTAGACTTGTATACAGGCCCTTCCAGTTATGGAAGTTGGTAATATGTTCAACACTCTTTTCGTGTGAAGACAGAATTGCTGATATGTTATGCCAATCGTTGCATCCATTCTGAGTGAGACTTGTACTTGAACGTGAATTTCCGCCAAATACGTTGCAGCAAAAACAGAAAACCTTATTGGTTGATACAGAATACTGGAGGTATTCACGGTAAACTTCTTCTCCATTTGGAAGTTTTCTTTTATAATGTACAGCTGAAAACTTCCTTTTTTTCTCATCTAAAGGAAATTTTTTGCTCACTTGTTTTGGCCCATTTAGTGGAGAGGTGTGGTGCAGCGGCCAGGGCAGTTGACTTTGGAGCACAGGGCTCACGGTTCGATCCCCAGCTCCGGCGGCAGCTCAGCTCAGCACCATGTGACTCTGGGCAATAGCTCACTTAATTTCCACGACGGCCCCCAGCGCCTTGAGACCCGTGAGGGTGAGTAGTTCGCGCTTTACAAATACGGATTAATTTATTTATTATTATTTTATCATTTTCAACCAAAAGAGTTCTTAATTTGTCTCTACTTATTGGTAAGTCTTCCCAGGAAGCAGGATCTGAATAATCTATTTTAACACTTTCTTCAGTTATTTTTCGGGCGTTTACTTTGATCACCATCTTCATTTTCAAGGTTATCCTTTGCAGTATCCACTACAACGTGTTCTTCTTGCTCTCGGCTGTTAACTTCTATGTCCTTGTCTGGTAGGCCTATATCGTCATCTTTTTCTGAGGTTGAAGTTGATGCCCAAGCAACTTCAAGAGAACTCTTTGGAGGACGTAGACATTTTTCAATAGACCTGTTCAATTTGGATAGTTCTATTTCTCTAGCCGCTTTTCTTTTTCTGTACTGAGCACCTGAGAGTTTTTTCCTCTCTGCCATTTTTGATCCTTTCTATTCTATCTGAAAAAATATAGGGCAATAATAATTCTGAATATTGTATATAATAATTCTGTATATTGCATTAGAAAATTGTAACAACATTATTACCGAAAAATTTACGAAGCCAGTAACATTAATGGAAACGATTTTCGTAAATCTATTTTAAGATCAATTTAATGATTTCAACTAATTAAAAAAAATATTATATCAAATAGAGCGGAGCGCGGAGCAGGAGCGCTGAGCAGTGGGGCAACGGATTTTTACCCGGAGCACGGTGGAAGGAAGGTGGCGATTCAGCGAGCGTTGTATGATGTCGTCACAGAGGTGACCTCTGAGAGGTCAGACTCCGATCGGGTCGAGAGCGAAATCGGAAGTCGCATATTTGTATTGTATTGTATTGTAATTGCATTTATATAGCGCTTACTACCCCATACGAGGCGTCGAAGCGCTTTTTCGGTGAGTAGCAATCTACTCCGAGACCCATAAATGATTAGTGTTGAATTAGTATAGTGAAATATGAAAGAAATTTAAGTGGTGGATATGTTAGTCAGTTATTTGGATTCGGAAGGATAGAAGAGGAAAAAAGGTTTGTATTTATATAGCGCTTGTTACCCCTGATGTTTTCCCAGGTCTAATTTGGCCAGAGGTGAAACGCAGATTTGTTCAGTGCTCACAAACCACAACTACCACTCACTTACCAAGGCCCATTTTCCGATAGCCAAGAAACAGGCTCTGGTAGTCCCACTCCTCAAGAAACCTTCTTTGGCTCCTTAGATTCCCAGTAACTATAATCCGGTCTCCTCACTTCCCCTTCAATTCTTAAGTTCTAGAAAAACTGCCCCCTCTACTTTTAGAGGCTATTTCAGCTATATGTTCCCTCTCATGTCCTCGGTTATGCTTCTCACCATCTACTTTGGCTCCCTGCAATTCAGAAAACCCAGATAGGCGCACGCTCTTCCACTGCTACCTGGTAGCCAAAAACACTGGAATACTCTCCCACCTTCCCTTAGGCGCAGCACCAACCTTCACTCCTTCTGTAAATCCTTGAAAAAGTTTCTCTCTTCAGTTTCATGAGTCTATTTTTTACTTATTTGAGCGGTCTGTTTTTCAGTTTTTCTCTGCAGCACTAGGACACCCTTTGGGTAATCGTGAGCATTCCTAAGCCCAGAGGGTTCAACCTCAAAATCATCCACTGTCAAGAAATATGGTAGTCCCTAGCATAACAATTCATAGATAAAGCAAAATATATGGCAAGATAGCTTGATGCCAAATTCAAGAAGGACTTTCAACTCAAATACTTACCTGGCCTATTCCCAAACTATTATGCAACAGCCAACAGAGAATACGCTTTCGAACCCCTAATTCCTGAAAATCAGTTGTCACTCCAATTTCCACCTTTTGCCTTTATCTCCAGTATTTCACAGTAGGTTTTAGGATGCCCTCCTAAAAAACTGGGCCTCAGTTTCAATAGGCCCAGTAACTGTCGTCACTAGACTCGCAGGAATGCACCGGGCAATCAAAATTATGGCCTAAATGGGAGAACTATTACAGAAGACCTACACAAGAGCCACTGACTGTCAAAATCTGAACGTGTTTTTTGGAAGTGCAAACACCAGAGCAACCTCATAAAATATTGGGTCATTTCTGAAACAACAATACTGATCACCCAATGAAAGATGCGCAGACTGCAAATTACCTTTTTCAATCCCGGCAGGGCTCCTCAGATGTAATTAGGCACAAAGGCAGGTCTAAACAGCTTAAGGTCTTCCTGCCATTACATAAACACTAAAGATTAGATACATTTAAGTAAGGGGCAGCATAGGATCCAAACATCTTTGAGCAATGCATTTGATTAACGTGTTTAATTCTGTTATCTAAGTGTCAGCTGTCCTGGATGAAGGATTTTTTTTTAACAAGGTGTTATATAATGAGTAAGTCGTTTCAATTCGTGAAATACATATAATATAATGACTGCAGTAACACAAACTTGTAGACACAACCCTCCAGGCATACGGCTGTAGAAAACAAAACCTAAAGCATCCCTCAACCACCGTGCCGGATAAAAACGTGGGCTGCTAATCCCCTAAGGTGGAGGCGGTGGCGGCGCCTTTGCAAGGGGATGAGACCAATTAGTGGCCTGACTTGCACATACTCTTTGCCACATAACGGACGCACTTTCCTTTCCTCGATGTGAAAGACTCCCCCCCCCATCATCCATCCCCACTCAAACTGCATGAAGTCACTCAGAGACCACTTCCCCCCACACCAATGGGCATTCTCCCCTCCCCCCTTTTAACTTGGGTCCAAGCCACTGGGATGACCCCAGTTGAAACTCTTCCCTAGAACCTTTAAGCAGTATACAACGATGAGCGTTGATGCACATCTGCAATAATGGGTAATAACTTATAGGTACTGTTGAACATCAGGCATGCCAAGCTTCGCCTCTCATGGCGCCGGCGGTACCACTTCATAATCCCGTCCGATTCCATGTGTAAAACCTGGGCTCCATCCATCCATCCATCCGATGCTCACATTTCACCAACAGCATCTGCCATGACACATCGCAAAAAACAACCCCCGCCCCCACGACAAGTAATATGGAGGATGCCATCTACCTCCAGGTCATAGGACACTAAGGAAGCCACTAGCCACACCTGACTCTTTCTATTAAACTACGGTCTAAATATATTATACACAGAACCTTACCCACAGGGATCGAGATGTCTATTCTACCTGAAAATCGTTATCCTATGACTCCTGAACATAATTCGACTTTCCACAGAAGCCTGGTATAATTGATGGTCTTGTGACTTGATTCCACACCGACCCCTCCATCAGCTCCTCAACCAATCCACTAGCTCAAATGCACAACCAGCACAACCAGCAGGCCCCACGGCCACCGCTCCACCGAAAACCCTTTACGTAAGTCCCTGCACCAACTCCTGAAGGGCCTCTGACAAATAGCATCCTGCTTTGGGTCCCGTCCCAGGGGCACATCTAATACCCCAACCTCTTCCTCCCAACTTGGTGCCCTAGGTTTCTACAAACGTGAGGGTCAAAAACTCCCCCGAAAACCAACTCTCCTCACCCGGGCCACCACTCCAAACCACAGGCCATTAACGCGAAGCACGCACGTCCCTCCCTGAACCCTTTACAATGAGTGACACACATTCAAATGATGGATATAGACGTGCAATGAATGAGCGACCTTCTATTAGTTCACATGTGATCCCATTGAAAGAGATGGTCTTCAAATGAGTGAGAAAGCCTTTTGGTGAGTGAGATGACCTTCTAGTGATTTAGATGGCCTCCCTTTGAAAGAGACAACTGACAACAACCTTCAAGTGAGTGAGATGGACCACACATTATTAAAATAGGCTTCTATTAAAGAAGAAGACCTTCCATTGAGTGAGATGCATGTGTTGAGCAGTAGTAGTCCTTTTAAGCAGTGTGACGTTCTTTAATAGGATTTTCTCCCTCTGAGTTAAACATACTACCAGTGATTAAAATGCCTATCCCTTGAGACCGCTTGCCAACGAGGCATGGGAAGTCAGCGAGAGACGAGACCTTCACCGTCCTCGGAATTCCTTGTAAAGAGTGAGTTTCATGTGGTCCGTGCGGTGATTTATAATGGTTTGGTTCTGTTAGGAAAATTCAGATTGAGTGTATGTTTTAGTGCCTGGAATGAGCCAGCCCTACACGCACTTCAAACCCCCCTTGGCTCCAGACACAACCGCTCAACTTACTGCTTGCTTACTTTACTTAGCCAGGTTATAACTAACTGACCAGGCCTTCAGCCCCCTATATTTTTTTTTACATCTACCTGCCTGCCGCAGCCGACCCGGATCTCACCCCGGCCTCCCCCGGTACCTGATAGGCCTGCAGGCCGCAGCGGGAACTCTCGCTCTGCCTCTTGCCGGCCGCGCGCACCTAGCCCCCGCCCATGGCGCTGAACGTGATGTCACGTCGACGGTCGAATTGAAGGTGCTACGCTACCTGGCCGGCCGCTACCCAATCAATGCGCGCTTTCGTTTCAAAATTCGAGGTCGACGGAGATTCGGATTCCTGGCCCTCAAACAACAGAAGAAGAACTCATGTTTTTTGCCGCGGCCTCCGGCCGCCCTCCACCTTTTGCCGCCCTAGGCAGCCGCCTAGTCCTGCCTAGTGGTAGAAACGGCCCTGGTCGGATCCAAATTTGGCATGCAGGACCACTGACTACCTGTCGGTCGGTCCCGTTCCCGCAACGATGGCGGTCGGACTCTTGTCCGACATCGTTATCGGCCCCTAAATTCCTCTGTTACCATCTTTTCTTCATAACTCACCTATTTTTCTAAGTTCTTCTTTGACGGCTTCTTTTGGGCTTGCTGATCTTGTATTTGTGTATGTGCGATTCTGGGCTCTTATTTCTGTTTTTATGTTGTTGTGTTTATGTGTCCTTTTACACCATGTTGGAGCTACTTTTTATTCTTCTAATCCATTTGGTTTTTACTTCTGCTTTACTGACCTTCTGTTTCTATAAAAATAGATGATAGTACTGGTATAAAAATTTCTTTTATTGTTAAAGGTTTGCGACACCCTGTGAAACTTACTAAAGTTCTAGAATATTTAGCTAGACATAAAGCTGATATTTGTTTGCTTCAGGAGACACTTATAGATGATACAGATTTATCTTATATGAACAAAAAATGGGTTGGTAAGGTTATTTCTTCTCGGCGCATAACAAGAAAAACAGAGTTGACATCTTCAAATTGTACCCACGTGTTCAGATTTAGAAGGTCGCTACATCATTGCTAGAATTGAAATTGATAATATCATTCTGAATCTAGTTAATATGTACGGTGCAACATCAAATGATCCTAATTTTTTGTCCCATTTTACTTCAGAAGTACTAAAAATTAGGTTATGTTCCGGTTATTATTGGAGACAATTTTAATCTCATATATGACCCTTTATTGGATAGAACTTCTCAAACCAAATATCGTCCTCCCTAGGCCTTTTTCACTCAAAATCTTTTTTTTAAACTACTAAATTAGTAGATAGTTGGCGTCTACATCATCCAACAGAGAAACAATTTATTTTTTTTCTAATCCTCATCATTCTTACTCTCGTATAGATTATATATTAATATCCCGTCAATTAATCCCTTCAGTTTCTGCCCCTGCTATTCATAATAATGATATTTCCTATAATGCGCTAATTTCTTCTATCTTACGATATAGCTCCTCTCAACAATCGCATGTTTGATGGTGCATAAATACTAACACTGTCCTCTATGATTTAACCGTGAAGGTTCTTCTCCACTTGTTAATAAATGGCATGCATTTAAGGTGTGTATTAGAGGGGCGACAATTTCTATTATGTCCCATAACAACAAATCATTTAATTCCAGAGAATTAGATAAACAGATAGCAATGTATGAACATCTCTTTATCACATCTAATGACGTCAAATATAAATGAATGCTACAAAAACTCAGTGATGAATTAAACTCAACATTAAGCAGTAGAGCTGGCCTACAAATTTCTAATAGCAAAGCTAAATTATGTTTTCATGTTAATCGATCTGGAAAACATTTGGCAAATTATCTGCGTATTAAGAGCGATAAAATTCAAATGAATGCAATTCAAAGGGCCTGATTACGTGTCTGGTGGTCAGAAGACCACCAGACTCGTGGTGGAGCTGCAGTGACAATCCACCATTTTGCCGATTACGACGTTCACCGTCGTATCTGTGGTGGACTATTCCCTGGAGGTGGCGCAGCTGCGCCACAATGTAGTATGCTCAGCAGGACTGGCGCAGTCCAGTTGAGCATATTAAAAGTTCCTGAACCGCAAGCCATTTCATGGCTGAGCCCAGCCATGAAAAGGCTAGTGTGTAGCAACAAAGGGGGCCCCCCCGCCATGGGGATACTTTCAGGGGGGCATCTGTATACCCACAAAGTTCCAGCATGGCATGGACGTCCATGTCCATGCCGTGCTGGAACTTTTTTGCCATTCCTATTGCGGTGCCTATTTTCCAGGCACCGGCATGGAAGAGGCAAGGACCACCCACCGTATCACTAGTTGAACTCGTTCAACTTGCAATAAGGCGGGGGGGTCTTTGCGCGGGTTTGGCACAGTCGTGCTGGCGGAGAACCCGCGTAACTGCATCAAACTTGTAATCAGGCCCATAATTCTAATGGTCAAATTGTGTTATCTCACAAACAAATAGTTCAAGAATTTATGAATTATTACTCGGCTTTATATAATAAGCCTCCGGCTTGTGATATGTTATTTATTGATACTTTTTTAGATATGTGTGGTTTACCCAAGATTCCTCAGTCAGTTAGAGATAAGTTAGATCTACCAATTACATTAGAAGAAGTCATTCAGCTATTAAATCCCTTAAGTTGCTTAAATCTCATGTTCCAGATGGCATTCCTGCTGAATTTTATAAAGAATTTGCTCTTCACCTCTCTCCTCATTTACTCAAATTGTTTACTCATTTTGGTAACACAGGTTCAAACCTAATATGGGTCTCACCAATGTCTCAAATTATCGGCCTATTTCCTTAATTAATCAAGACTGTAATCTTTACGCAAACATTTTGGCAGCCAGATTGGCCTCCGTGCTTGATACTATCGTTCATATTGACCAATCTGGTTTCATAAAAAATAGACATTCAGTAAATAATGTACGATTATTATTCCATGCTATTAAAAATGGTCCTTCTTCAATGATGCCATCTGGTATTTTAGCATCAGATGTGGAAAAGGCATTGGATAAAGTTAATTGGCAATATCTTTTCCATACCTTATCTGCTTTTATCATATGGTTCCTTGTTTATTAATATGATTTCTGCTCTTTACTCTGGTCCTTCCGCCAAGCTTTTCATTAAGGGTTATATTTCTAATACAAATTAAAAATGACTAAAAACAATGGGGGCTTTGTTTTTAATTATCCTTAATTATCATAAAGCATATATTTTAAAATAGAGTTCCTTATGTTTTCCATATTCACAGCCTTCTAATTCACCTTCATGGCTTCTTGTGGTACAAAGTTTGATTTCACCATTTCCTCTACCTGCTCTTATCACTATGACTAATTCATCTGCCTTTTTAAAAAGATCTGCAATATTAAAATCTACTAAATTGATATTACAGGATTTGGAAATGATTTTCCAATCTTCGATTTCACATACCTAAATTTATCATTATGGTATAATCCTTTCATAAAGCTAGCTAAACATCCTAAATTTTGGCAATCTTGGTTTAAGGCTGGTATTTTTTATTTAAAAGCAATTTATCATAATAATGCATTTTTGACTTTTGATGAACTACAACAAAAGTTTCCTTGCTGCCATCGGATATTTCTAAATATGAGCTCCTATGTAATTCAATCCTTCATTCATTTCCAACAATTTTTCTCTAAAGGTTACTTCAGATTTAGAAATGTTCATTCACACAATTACTTCATCATCACATACAGTTTTTTTTATAAACATTTGATTAAAGGGGATATTATCAAAATGTTCTCATCATTTAGAAACAATGAATTAAATATATCAACACTTCAGGTCACATGGAAGAAAATTTGGATGAATAGTATATCGGAATGGTTACCTGTCTCTCTCTATCAAACAAATTCCTTTACACTATTTAACTGCTTATGGTCACCTTTAAGATTATTGAATAAAAAACTTTTAGATTCTCCAACTGTTGGAATTGTGATATGAATGTAGGCTCTTTACGCCATATGCTTTATGAATGTAGTAGTTTTCAAAAATTTTGGTATGAGGTTTGGAGGATCATTACAAAAATATTTCCTATCACAGATGAATTGTCATTTGACATAGGGGTTCATTAGGATGTCGGTTGGAAGGCCTCCAACCGTAGGTCAGAGGCTTTCCGACCAACATCCTTGGTTTAAAGCCCGACTGCCTAATTACAATGTAGGTGGTCAGAGTTTAAACCAGCTAGTCGGACCGACTGGCTTCTGACGGGCTCAAGGAACCCGTCGACCAGTTGGAGGCAGCACATAATCCCCTATGGATGGCGTTTCCGCCGTCGGGATTATGATGTCGGTTTCTGACAGGCTTTTCATGTCGGGCTTTCCGACATGAAAAGCCTGTCGGAAAGCGACATTGGGGGCCCCCATGCCTCCGTGGCCTCCGGTTAGGGGCCTGGGGTGCACCTATGGTGCCCTCCCATAAATACCTGAACCTCACGGTGCAGGGATTTACAGGAAATCCCATTTCTCTATGGGAGCTTGTGCTGCGGCTGGTTTCCGACCGCTGCCCAAGCTCCCATAGGGAAATTGGAGTTTGCGACCACACCATGTGCAGTCGTATTGTAATAGGGTGTTTGGAACCGCCGACCTACAATCGGTCGGTTCCCACACTGGAACGGTGTCGTTCATCGTAATTTAGGGCCATAGTGATTTGTAAATCATCCTTACTTAAGACAAATATGTCTGTTAACAATAGCAGCTGTTTGCCTTCACGGCGGTCGCAATGTGTATATTTTGTATTGCGCCGTGTTATGCGGGCTGCAGCACACGCCACAATGCAAAAAAACCACATTTTTAAAACGTCCCTGCACTATGTGGTAGGCACCGTGCGGTGCCTGCCACCCGGTGCAGGAATGTTTAGTGGGTCAACTTATGGAGGGGCAGGGGTGAAGGGGGACCCGCTAGGGACCCTCAAAGTCACCTTCTGCCTGCCTTTTCATGGCGGGTTAACCACCATGAAACGGCCGGGGGAAAGGGACATCCTAAGCATCTAATGTTGAGACTCCTGAGGCGGAAGCCGGAGGTTATCTTGTTCGATCTTGCCTATTTTGCACAGTTCTTAGCTTTTTATCTAGCGCAGAGAACTCCTGAGGCGGAAGCCGGGAGAGGATTTTTTGCTTCGTGTTTGCTATTTGCACTGTTTTTTATATTGTAGTGTGTAGCCTTTTTACAAATCAATTTACAGGCTTCATTTTTGTATCCCTGCTTTTAATAGAAACTCATTACTGCCATTATTGCTCACCTGTTACTCGGAGTCCGTTAGTGAAGTAAGCCGCCATTTTTGGTGGGGGGCTCCGGGTTAGCGTTTTAGTTTACTTTTCTGTCATCATAAATGCCCGCACAAACGCGACCGCGCAGCATCTAATGTTGAGACTCCTGAGGCGGAAGCCGGGAGGTTATCTTGTTCGATCTTGCCTATTTTGCACAGTTCTTAGCTTTTTATCTAGCGCAGAGAACTCCTGAGGCGGAAGCCGGGAGAGGATTTTTGCTTCGTGTTTGCTATTTGCACTGTTTTTTATATTGTAGTGTGTAGCCTTTTTACAAATCAATTTACAGGCTTCATTTTTGTATCCCTGCTTTTAATAGAAACTCAATACTGCCATTATTGCTCACCTGTTACTCGGAGTCCGTTAGTGAAGTAAGCCGCCATTTTTGGTGGGGGGCTCCGGGTTAGCGTTTTAGTTTACTTTTCTGTCATCATAAATGCCCGCCAAACGCGACCGCGCAGCATCTAATGTTGAGACTCCTGAGGCGGAAGCCGGGAGGTTATCTTGTTCGATCTTGCCTATTTTGCACAGTTCTTAGCTTTTATCTAGCGCAGAGAACTCCTGAGGCGGAAGCCGGGAGAGGATTTTTGCTTCGTGTTTGCTATTTGCACTGTTTTTTATATTGTAGTGTGTAGCCTTTTTACAAATCAATTTACAGGCTTCATTTTTGTATCCCTGCTTTTAATAGAAACTCATTACTGCCATTATTGCTCACCTGTTACTCGGAGTCCGTTAGTGAAGTAAGCCGCCATTTTTGGTGGGGGCTCCGGGTTAGCGTTTTAGTTTACTTTTCTGTCATCATAAATGCCCGCACAAACGCGACCGCGCAGCATCTAATGTTGAGACTCCTGAGGCGGAAGCCGGGAGGTTATCTTGTTCGATCTTGCCTATTTTGCACAGTTCTTAGCTTTTTATCTAGCGCAGAGAACTCCTGAGGCGGAAGCCGGGAGAGGATTTTTTGCTTTGTGTTTGCTATTTGCACTGTTTTTTATATTGTAGTGTGTAGCCTTTTTACAAATCAATTTACAGGCTTCATTTTTGTATCCCTGCTTTTAATAGAAACTCATTACTGCCATTATTGCTCACCTGTTACTCGGAGTCCGTTAGTGAAGTAAGCCGCCATTTTTGGTGGGGGGCTCCGGGTTAGCGTTTTAGTTTACTTTTCTGTCATCATAAATGCCCGCACAAACGTGTCCGCGCAGCGGGCGCGCCGCTGGCGCGCCGAAGGCGCGCCTAAGGCAAGCCCGTCTGCGCCCGTCCGCGCACGACCGAGCCCAGAGCCTTGGCACGCTGGCCGGAAGGAGGTAAACGGCTCAAAAAATAATCGTCTGTCTTATTCCGCTGAATCATTACACCGGATAAGATCTCAAGACGAAGTGAATCATGTGATGGCCGTATGCTGCCCCTGGAGGTTCCCAACCGGGTTAGAGGGTGTGGTAGCTTGTCGGCACTGCCACTTTCAGGGGGACCTGGATTTGCCCAGCACACGTGTCCCAGTCTCACGCCCAGATGCATTGGCTACGAGCATAGCCCCTGAAATACCAGGTTTAACGGCGATTCTATGCAATGTAAGATCTTTAGCTAAGCATCCCATTGAAATATGGGACATGATCACTACTCATTCTCCTGATATCTGCTTTTTTACAGAAACGTGGCTGAATCCTACGAACCATCCTATGGTAAATTTAGCCATTCCAGATAGCTACAAATTTTTACATTTGGACAGACTAGGAAAATCGGGCGGTGGTATTGCCATTGGTTTTAGAAATTTCCTTAATGTTAGCTGGGTGTTGACCGTTAGTAACGAGGATATGGAATTGGGTATTTTTAAGATTATTATATCTCCAACAGACAGCTGGTATGGAGCACTGATATATCGTCCCCCAGGCTACAAGGCCAATTTTAGTGATCAGCTGGCTGAACTAATTGCGACACATGTCCTTGCATCAAAAAAATTTCTCCTATTAGTGGATTTTAACTTTCATGAAGAGGACCAAAACAGTTTAGGAGTAAATAAACTCTTAGATAATTTAGGCCTGTTGGGCCTTACTCAAAGAGTTAAAGGTCCAACGCACCGGGCCGGACATACTCTCGACTTAATTTTTTCCAACATTGACCTCCTTGCCTGCAATCCCCCTAGCCCCCAATTGTGGACTGATCATTTTTTAATCTTGTTTACAATTCAACAAAAGAGTAAGGATGATGCAGCTGCACACCCTGGCTGGAAAAAAGAGGTGCGTAGACCCTGGCACAACCTAACCACAGAAAATTTTAGTGAGGCTTTCCAATATAAATTAGCTGAGAAAAATCTGGATGTATCCAGACTGCTGGAGAGGTTCAACTCCGCTTTTCTGAGTGCACTAGATGAAGTAATTCCAAAAGAAATTATGGCACTCTACAGAGACGCCCGTCTGCCCCATGGTATACACCAGACTTAAAAAGTGGGAAATCAAAGTGTAAAACTTTAGAGAGAATCTGGCGGAGTAGCAAAGACCCCCAAGATAGACTACGATTCAAACAAGCTCTGACTAGCTATCATCAGAGTATAAAAACTGCTAGACAGCTTTTTATCTCAAATCAAATTGAACATGCTAGCAATTCATCTAAAACTCTCTTCTCTATAGTAAAGGAGTTTGTGTCTCCACAAGTGTGCAGCCAAGTCCCAACGGAATCTCAAGAACTTTGTAACTCAATAGCTGTCCACTTTGAGGAGAAGATTAGAAAAATCTATGAAAATTTCCCTACCACCTCTCAAATAAAACCAGAGCAAGACCATAGGGAAGAGGAGCTAGAAGCAGAAGTATCCAGCACCCTTAAATGTTTTGAACTGATTACATTAGAGGAGGTCCTCCACTCTTTGGCTTCTGCTAAATCGGGGTCACCAGAGGACCTCTGTCGGCCTAAGACAATGGCTTTGCTGGCCCCCTGTTGTGCACCTGAGATTCTACGAATTTACAACTGCTCGATACAATCGGGATGTTTCCCCAGGGCCTGGAAGGAAGCATTTGTACGGCCAATATTGAAGAAACCGGCAGCAGATCCGCAGACCCTTAGTAACTATCGCCCTATCTCTCTGCTTCCCCTGTTGGGTAAGCAATTGGAAAGTCTAATAAATAAGCAGTTAGGATGCTACTTAGAATCTAATAATATTCTGGACCCCTCACAATCAGGGTTTCGATCAGGTTTCAGTACGGAGACTGCTCTTCTGGCCGTGACCGATTCCCTAAGAATGGAAGTGGATTCTGGAGGATCAATAGTTCTGATCCTATTAGACTTGTCTGCGGCGTTTGATACCATCTCGCATTCAAAGCTCGTGGATCGACTCCTGGCCTGTGGAATCCAGGGTACAGCCTTAAAATGGCTGCAACAGTTTTTATCCGACAGATACCAAACCATCATTCTGGGCCCCTATCGATCAGGAAAAATGAGTTTGGATAAGGGGGTCCCTCAGGGGTCTTGTTTGAGTCCTACGCTGTTCAACGTTTATATGGCCCCACTGGCAAAAATAGTTGAACAGTTTGGATTTGAGATAATATCATATGCTGATGATACTCAGCTTATGTTTAAAATTGGCCCTAACCCTGAGACGGAGAAAACTCGCTTTGCTACAGGAATGCTTGCAATATCTAGCTGGATGACGGATAATTGCCTCCAACTAAACCCCGGGAAGACTGAGATTATGTTAATGGTGAAAGCCTCATCCATTTGGGCGGATGACTGGTGGCCCACCAAATTGGGAGAGGTCCCCGTTCCCAGAATAACTGTGAAAAATCTTGGGATAAAACTGGATCAATCACTAACAATGAAGGATCATATAAATGCCACCGTTAGTTCCTGTTATTATGCCCTGCGCCTTCTGCGTAGGATCTTTCCTTACCTACCTATGAATTCTCGAAAAACTCTTGTTCAAGCTATGGTGATTGGCAAAATGGATTATGGAAATGCCCTACTGGCAGAGGCGGATGAGTCCTCGCTAGCAAAATTGCAAGTGATTCAGAACACGGCTGCAAGGCTAATTTTGAATCGCCCCTCGGGCTCTTCGTCTGAGCCGCTGCTGAGAGAACTACATTGGTTACCAGTAAAGAAGTGATCCGTTTTTAAAATATGCTGCCTCACGTATAATGCTCTTGGAGGCAAAGGGCCTAGGTACTTGCAGAGGAAACTATTAAAATATGTTCCCAGCCGAACTCTTAGATCTAGATCACTCGGCCTCCTACAGGTGCCCCGAATACGCCTTAAGCGTACGGGGGGAAAGCTTTCTCCTACCTTGCTCCTAAATACTGGAACAAGTTACCCCAGGCTCTTCGTGAGTCCCCTTTCTATGGCTCCTTCAGAAAAAAACTTAAAGCCTTTTTGTTTTAGGACTCCAGGCAATCCCTCATGGTATGTCTCAACACAAGCGCCGAGATGCCCCCGGGTGAGTTGTGCGCTATAAAAGTGGTGTTAACATAACATAACATAACATCCCTAGATCAGGCACCGCCCCATTGTAGGGAATAGGAGTCGGACGGGTGCACTAATGGGACCTTGATCCTGTCGGACGTGGTGGTGGGACCTCCACCGACGGCCTGACGGTGGCAGTCCTACCGCCATCGTAATCAGGCCCTTACTTATTTGTACATGCATGGTGGTCCTGGATAATATTTACTAGAAAAGGAACTAAATTTACTTTGTCTGGTGTCATTCATAATACTCCTAATTATGATTTACTTTGGTAGCCTATAGATAATTATATAGATTTGCATTTTTGAATATTTTTCACTAATATCATATATAACTGTTTCACATTTGAATTGATTGGTTCAATTTAGTAGTGCTATTCTCTTATAACTGAGCTATTCTTTTAATTTATTTTCCTTTCTTCAGTTTCCTTTCCTTTCTATTACCATTTTTCCCATTTGAGACTGTATAGGCACTTTATTGCCTTCATGTTATTTTATATTACATTTTGTATTGTTATTAGCTTTGTTATTCTTTTGATGTACAATTCTATTTACCTTTATTCAGTGCTCTTTTTTGTATGGTCTTTTGTTTCCTACTAAAATTCAATAAAATATTTTGAACACAAAAGAACATGATAAAAGTGGCCTGCACATGATTGGCACATTTAATTTACTTATAAGTCCATAATAAAATGGTAATACCTGTACCTAGGGCCTGTAAATTGAATGCTGTAGCATGTATTGTGCTATCTGCTTAAGCAGCCCTTTAAAACATGGCTCACACCTGCCACTGCAGCCTGCAGCTCAGTTTTATAACTGCCAAGTCTACCTAGTAAAATAAACCTTTTGCCAGGCCAACCTCCCTTTTTACTACATATAAATCACCCCTAATCTAGGCCCTAAACAGCCCATAGGGCAGGGTGCATTGCATTTAAAATGTAGGACGTGTGCTTTTAAGTTTTACATGTCTACCTGGATGGGGTGGGTGGGGCTGTTCCCTGCCCCACTTACGTTTCAACAGGCTGCCTCTAGTACACTCACAAAGGAACTTGACACCAGCCTTTTGTCACCCTAGACCACTTTGAGCCTCGGCAGGGGAAGAACCGAATTTTCCAGATCTAGATGTAGGGGTATCCTAGAAGTTTGTCCCACCTCAAAGACTAGCACAAGTATAAATACTGGGCCCTCTGACCACTTCTGGACCTGCGTAGGACCTCAGAAGGACTGCCTTGTACTACAGAGGACTGCCCTGCTGCTTGAGGCCTGTTTTGTACTTCAAAGGACTCCGATCCGCCCAAGTTGCATCGTTGGTTGACCTGACTTTGCGATTGCTCCCACTACGTTCTTCTCTGAAGCACCAACTCCTGTTCAGCGGTTCCTCTCGGAAAGGGTATCCCATATATATCCCCCCCCCCCTGCTTAGCAACAGCCCGAAGCTTCAGCTGGCTGGAGATATTCGGCTTCCAAAAAAGTGACAATGTCTGAGCATCTAAATCTTCACCACAAATTCGTCCAATGGTTCCCCGACAACAATGCCTCCTCCTCAGACACCACCAGCTGCCTTGCTCTGCAGACCTTTACCTTCTCAGGAACTTTCTTTAAAATGCTTTTTAAGTTCGAAGGTAAGACAAGACTAGGCCCAATTCACCTCGTGTTTCCGAACAGTGCTCCATCGCGGTCAGCCATAACATTTGTCATTGGCCCAGTCCTGCAGGACTAGATGCCCGAAGTTGGTACTCTAATATTTTAGGCGCTCGTTTTCACTAAAAGATTCATAACTCCAGTTCTACTAATTGGATTTAATTTGTTTTGTTGTCAACTTATTTATTACATTTTTCTCTTTTGTTTTAAATTGGTGTGGAATGTTTCTTGCATTGTGCTTTCACTTTATTACTGTTTGAATGCTGGATAAATACTTTACACATTGCATCTAAGTTTGTGCCAAGCTACCAGAGCATTAAGGACAGGTTCTTTTAGTGACTTTTGTGCTTCACCCCGACAAGGATTGTGGTTGGTTCGCACCCCCTCAACCCGTAACCCAATTTCCTACATATCCCATAAAATGTTAGCATATGCATTAATTTGCTGCTGGTGAATTGACCCATCCATGCTTCGAATCACATTCAAGATATGTTCAATGATGTCCCAAGTAGAAATCATATCCTAAAGTTGGGCCAACAGAGTTTCATCACTCCTATAGAACTAATTGAAGTAGTCTCTGTCATCAACCATTACGCCCCAGGGAAAGTGCCTGGTCCAGACGGGGTGCCAGCCGACTTTTTTTAAATCCAATGTCCAATTAATGGCTCGTGTGATAACAAACATATTACGAAGCGCTGTTGCTGGTCCTATTCCTAAGTCTTGGAGGTTGGCTAGCAAAGCCCCCATCTTTAAAAAGGGGACAACTATCACCTGCATGTTATAGACCAATCTCCCTCATCAATTCAACCGTGAACGTTTTAGGATGTGTACTTCTGTCTTGCCTGGAAGCTTGGGCAGAAGAAAACTAAATTTTGTCAAAAGTCCAGTTTGGTTTCAGACCCGGGATAGGTACGGTGGAGCAAGCACTGAATCTCCACCTTATTGTGAGCAAATATATGATGGCAAAAAGTGTTCCTTGCACATGGCTTTTATTGATTTAACAAGCGAATTCAATTTAGTTAACTGCGGAAAATTATGGAAAATAATGGAGGACATGAGGGTTTACGTGGAACTTCTTAACGTAATACAACGATTACCATTTAAAAGTTACAGTGCGATTCGGTCCACAAGGTGAAAACACAAATAAGCTTGTCAAGAGGAGTGAGACAGGGATGCATTTTAGCCCCCTTCATGTTTTTGCTTTATATAAATGGTATAAGTAACCATTTAATAAAGTTAGGGAGGGATATACCTAAAATAGGAGATTAATCAATACCAATCGTCCTTTACGCAGATGAGGTGGTATTGATTGCCGGCATGGCTAACGGTCTTCAGGGGTTATTGGGCCATTTTGAGGGTTTTATGAAAGAGTTAGATTTAAAAGTAAATTAATTAAAGTCCTACATAATGACCTGCGGGCCCACAAACACGAAAACTAAGGACCCTCTTATGATGCCGGTCGGACCGGCACCGTAGTGGAAGCGGAACCGCCCGACAAGGAGTTGGCGGTCCTGCTTCCATTATTAGGATGCGACCGCCTTAATGCCGGTCGGAAAGTGTATCTTTTCCATTGCGCCTTGTGCTGTGGGCTGAAGCACAAGCCTTAATAGAAAAGATACACTTAGGAAACATCCATGCACCATCTGGTAGGAGCAATGCGGTGACGCTGGCGGACTGGGGTGGATTGGTGTGCCACGCAAGAAAAAATCATGTATGAGGCACGCAGGTGTCCCAAGAAATATCGTAGGGTCTGGGGGAAATGGTTGGGGGATATGGTTTAGTCTCATGGGGAATGTCCTGATTTATGTTGCTTTGCATTTACTTGTGTCTGTAAACTGGGTCGCACACAACTTTGTATGTACTCCTAGACTTTCATGGTGTCGTGATGACTGGCTGGAGTCTTCTGTCAAATCATTAAAATCAATAAAACTTGTTTATCAAAAAAAAAATATATATATTATTCCCACTACAGATCATACAAAAGTAGTCAAAAGGGCCGATTCGGGCAGGAAATCTCTCCGACCGAGCCGGACCCGGAGAGATTTCCGACCGAATCGGACCCTAGCAGTCCGACCGAACGAGTACGATGCGTTCGCATGCTATCGGACTCGATTCGGTCGGACTCCCATTGAAGTCAATGGGAGCCGGTCGTACAACGCGTACGCGGGCTCCCATTGACTCAATGGGTGCGAGGCGGACAAGGGCGCCCCCTATAGCGGGTACGCGTCGAAGCGGGTCGCGCCGTAAATGCACAGGTAGGGGGGACCCATGGGTCCCCCCTGTGTGCGACTCGCGCGGCTAGGCGTACAGGGGGGTCCGACACGGACCCGCAAAGTGCGGCTCCGACTGCTCTTTCGAGCCGGAGTGCGTGGCTCGGTCGGACTGCTCGCGGCGCGCATCGTACTTACCCGGCCGGGGAACGTCTCCATTGTGCGGTGCGAGTCGTGTCCGTGCGAGTTGGGTCCCGCGAACGAGTCGGTCGGCGATTTCGCGTACGTTCGCATCATACTCGCTCACCCGGACGACTCCAATTCGGGCCGGAAAACTCTCCGACCGAGCCAGACCCGGAGAGATTTCCGACCGAATCGGACCCGTGCAGCCCGACCGAACGAGTACGATGCGCACATATATGCCATCAGACTCGAGTCGGTCGGACTCCCATTGAAGTCAATGGGAGCCGGTCATACAACGCGTACGCGGGCTCCCATTGACTCAATGGGTGCGAGGCGGACAAGGGCGCCCCCTACAGCGTGTACGCGGCGAAGCGACCCACGCCGTACACGCACAGGTAGGGGGGACCCATGGGTCCCCCCTGTGTGCGACTCGCGCGGCTACACGTACAGGGGGGTCTGACACGGACCCCCAAAGTACGGCTCCGACTGCTCTTTCGAGCCGGAGTGCGTGGCTCGGTCGGACTGCTCGCGGCGCGCATCGTACTTACCCGGCTGGGGAACGTCTCCATTGCGCGGTGCGAGTTGAGTCCGAGCGAGTCGGTCGGTGCGGTTAGACCCGGGAACGAGTCGGTCGGAGCGGTCGGGACGCCCGGACGAGTCGGTCGGCGATTTCGCATCGTACTCGCTCGCCCGGACGCGCGTACGAATCGGTCGGGAAATAGAGCTCCGAATCGGATCCGGTAATGCCGAGTCCGATTCGGAGCCCTACCGGCCGAGATCGGAATCGACCCCAAAGTGTTGAACTAAGGGTGTATAAAATTCACTCCTAGCTCTTCACACGACACAACAGTAGGAAAACTGTTACATCACACAGGGTTAAAATTTGCTATTTCCCACTACAGTCAGTTTAACAGGTCAGAAAGTATTATATAGTGGATGGGTAAAATTAACCATTCACTGCAGCAGTACTATTCCCACAACAGTAAGTGCAACAGTAGAGAAAGTGTTGGATTGCAGAGGCTTAAATTCACTATTCCCACTTCAGTCAGTGCAACACTAGGGAAAACATTGGATTGCAGAGGGGTTATATTTACTATTCCCATTCCAGTCAGTGCAACAGTAGGGGAAGTGTTACATTGTGGAGATTCTAATTTACTATCCACTCTAGTCACTACAACAGTAGGAAAACTGTTGGATAGCAGAGGGGCAAAATTTGCACTCCGTCTCCAGTGAGTGCGACAGTATGGAAAGTGTTGGATTGCAGAGAGGTAAAATATACTATTCCTACTCCAATGGGTGCAACAGCAGGGACAGTGTTGGATTAAGAAGGGGTAAAATGTACTATTCCCACTCCAGTTACTGCAACAGTAGGGAAAGTATTGGATAGCAGAGGGGTAAAATTTATGATTCCCTCTCCAGTTAGTGCAACAGTAGGGAAAGTGTTGGATTGGGGCGGGGTAACATTTACTATTCCAACTCGAATACGTGCAGCAGTAGGGAAAGTGTTGGATTGTGGAGGGGTAAAATTTAATATTTCTACTCCAATAAATCCAGCAGTAGCAAAAGTGTAGCATTGCAGAGGGGTAAAATGTAGTATTCCCACTCCAATGAGTGCAACAGTAGGGAAAGTGTTGGATTGTGGAGTGATATAATTCACTATTCCCACTCCAGTCAGTGCGCCATTAGAAACAAACAAATTCTCTTCCACATAATAAAATAATTTCAAGAACATAATAAACAATTACAAATATAAATATGTAAAAAAAGAAATGCAACTACATTTTATATTAAAAACTAAATAAAAAACATATTACAAAGTTATATACATATCATAAATAACTACAAACATTATTATAATTAAAACACAAAAATATATTCTAAACAACTAACAAGTAAAAATTATATACATTTCAAAAACACAACACAATTAACACATACAAAAATAAATAACATACTTTTTATGAAATAATTACTTAAATTTAAATTTGTTATAATGTAATTTACATTCGACCCTAAACTTCAACAAAGAATACTACACATATCTAAAAATAATATTTTAAATAATATTATTTACACATGTTACATACTAATTATTACTAAAAATAATAATAATATAAATGTATTCTTTAAATAAATTATAGTTAATTACCACCCCACCATTTATACTTACAAACAAAAACAATACACACCAAACATAAATTGAAAAATTATTATTTTCAACATTTTCAAAATTAAATCTTAATTAAACATTTATTATTCACAAATAAGTAATAGTAAATTAATAATATTTAATTACCTTCCCACCATTTACTCCTGCAACTTCTTCAACTCACACCTAATATATAAAATGAAAAATATTCTATGTACATATTTTACATGAATATTTTTCATTTCTATAATTATTATAAATTCACTTTAATTATTATTTAGTATAAATATTTCCTACACACCCCTTAGCACACGCAAAAATTACAATGCGCATCCGAAACAAAAAACATTTATTATATTACACAATTTACTTAAATATTTTTAATCAAATAAATATTTAAAAAATAATAATTTTCAAAAATATATTTATTAAATAATACTAATGTCGTTACTTCCCACCCTATACCGCTACAAAACTCACAACCCGAACCTAAAACATAACTTTAAAAAACGTGATTTTTACACTATTAACATAAATATTCATCAATTTACTAATAATTTTTAATTAAAAATTAATAATTACTTGGTTATAATTAATTTACTTCCCACAGTATACACCTACAAAACACAGAACCTGGTCCTAAAATTTAAATTGACAAAACTGATTTACACAATTAACATAATTAATTGACAATGTAATATTTAATATCAATTAAAAATTAATTATTGCTTAATTTAAATTAATTTACTTCCCACCCTATACCCCTACAAAAGACACAACCCACATCTAAAAGTTAGATTAAAAAATATAATTGCTAATTTCACATAATTAATAATCAATTAAATAATTATTATTAATTATACGAAAAATACAAAATATTACCTACTTAAAATAAAAATTGATGTAACTACTTAAAAAAAAAAATTACATTAATTCAAATTATTTATATACATAACATTTAAGAATTTTTACTACATAAATAAATATACATTTTATACTTTAGGTAAGATTCTTTGTAATCTAAATCTAGAGAAAATATTTTGTATTTAATATATTCAAAATAATTAAATATTCAGATAAACATTAAGGGGCCCATTACGATACCCGGCGTAAAAAAATCCGCCAGGCATGGAAGCGGCAAAAATCCGCCCGCACACACCGTCTGAACACCGACCACGCCATTACGATTACACAAACCGAAAACCGCCATCGGCAGAAAAATCACACAAGATACCGCCCGCCATCGTCCGAGTCGGAGTCAAACCGCCCGCCACGGACGGAAACACGCACGACAACACAAAACCGCCCGCCCTCACGGCCGACACACCGCACGTGAAATTACAATCGCACCGCCATGAGCGCGTGAAAACTACAAATATACCGCCCGCCAGCGCAAACAACGCCGATGAGAATCGACACGGCAGAAGCCATGGCGCCCACGTACCTGCACAGAAACCATCCGCTCACAAAACCAATAGCACACAACATGGCCAACAAATCCACACAGCAAGGCACGCACAAATACACAAGCACAGTACACATCCCGAAAACACCCCCGGACAAACAAAAACTACAAAGGCCAGAACCCCAGACACAACACACCTGAAAACAACAGACCATGAGGACACACCCACATAGGTAAGTACAAAAGCAGCACTCCCACAGACCACAACCCCTTGCAACATTGCAAACCAGAGAGGAGAGGAGAGGACACAGTGACACAGCAAGGACAGCAGCACACCACAGAAACGCACACATCACAACCACCACCACCACCACCACCACCACCAAACACCTGCACCACAAACCCCCTGCACATTACACAACACACACCGCACCAGCACCACAAACACCATGGCACCACAAAGAATGCCCAAGTTCACGCCCATTGAGCTGACGGTCATGGTCGACGAGATCATCAAGGTGTACCCACAAATCTATGGGAACATGGTCCAGCACACACCACTAGCCACCAGAAACAGAATGTGGAACCGGATCGTAGACCAGGTCAATGCAGTCGGGACCCTGCCCAGGAACAGAGGAGAAATAAACAAACGTTGGAATGACGTCAAGAGCCTGGTCAAGAAGAAGGAGGGCAAAAACAGAGAGCTGGCTGCCGTCACTGGCGGAGGGAATCCCGCGCTCTTCAAGACCTTCAAAGCGTGGGAGGAGAAGGTGCGAGTCATAATACATCCGGAGATCCTCGCCGGATTAGCAGGGGGAGTGGAGGCTGGTAAGTACAAACTAATGTATACCAGCACACCGCTATGTACTCACATGCACTACCACCATGCCACAGCTCCCAGGGACAAACACCCCCATGTCCAGCACACAATACACAACACATCACACACACATGCAACACACAGCCCAAACCGAACAACTGTAAGATACGTGGGGACATGTGTACACTCAGCCAGCCACGTAACCACCAACAGGTCCCCAAATATGCCAGAAGCGCCACAACGAGCACCCACCACACCCATGTGTCCGCCACAGCTGCACTAACCGACAAGTAACAGGTAAGTGGCAGGAACACAAAGTGCAGTGGGTGGGACGGTGGACAGCCCAAGTACAACACACACCAGGCCCCTAGTCCCACAGCACAGCAAGGAGGAGCATCCCCCACACCCCACAGCCACGTGTCAGCCACCGCAGTGCACAACGACAGCCGAAAGTCAGACATCACGGTCCACAGCAATTGGTGTCAGTGGGTGTCCAGCCACCCCCACGACCCACAACACCCCCCACCCCCACAGACCTGCAACATGGAGCACCCCCGCTTAGAGCCATGTGGCATCCAGTACAGTGCACGCACGAACAACTTGCAGGTGGGAAACTGGACAGGGCTGGATTACTGGAGGCATGAGGACCGGAACACGACCAACACATGGGACATGTCACGTAGCAGACGAACACGCAGCACCGCCCACCGTCACGAACAAGTGAACAATATGCACACGGACATGAACAACAGACTCACACCCCACATGACCCATCACAGACATAGCAACACCCAAGGAGCCACGTCTGCATGCACAAGCCACACTGAATATAGTACCACACGGCAGCCACTGTGCAACTCATCACACACAACCGAAACACCATTGAAGTCCTGTCCATGTAGCCCCTACTGCCTGTCAACCACACACCCCACAACTACGCCTATGTAAGACAAACAACACTAGACGCAACAGAGCGGAACAACATAAATGCACACGAACACCACTGAACCCATCAAACACACAGACACACCATGCACATACAACATACCATCCATCCCATCCGTCAGCCCCAGTCTCATGAAAGGCATGTCATCCGCACAGCTGCCACACATACAGCAGTCACGCTAAGATACATGCCCATGACCAACCATGTGCCAGAAGTCAATGAAGCGCACGACACACTGTGAGCAACAACACACAACATGGGCCACACCCCCCGAGCACTGCAGTGATGCACATGGCACAGGGCAGCACGCACACCAAGGAGATGGGACAACTGCAATACGTTGGCTGGCACACAACCATCACTCACTCATAACGATGCGTCCAATGCCATGTCCAGTAATCACAACAGACAGCAAATATGCAGGCCATGTCAAGCATGCACACACCTCAAACCATGCACTGTCATGCTGCCACAACACATGTCACGTTCGGCACCCATGGCTCACAGCATGTACCCCAAAAGCATATTCCCTCCCAAATGCGAATCTGGGGCATGGCCCCCATGTTGCCATATGCGTTCCTAAGCGTTCCATTTGAACCCCAAAAGCATATCCCCTCCCAAATGCGAATCTGGGGCATGGCCCCCATGTTGCCATATGCGTTCCTAAGCGTTCCATTTGAACCCCAAAAGCATATTCCCTCCCAAATGCGAATCTGGGGCATGGCCCCCATGTTGCCATATGCGTTCCTAAGCGTTCCATTTGAACCCCAAAAGCATATTCCCTCCCAAATGCGAATCTGGGGCATGGCCCCCATGTTGCCATATGCGTTCCTAAGCGTTCCATTTGAACCCCAAAAGCATATCCCCTCCCAAATGCGAATCTGGGGCATGGCCCCCATGTTGCCATATGCGTTCCTAAGCGTTCCATTTGAACCCCAAAAGCATATTCCCTCCCAAATGCGAATCTGGGGCATGGCCCCCATGTTGCCATATGCGTTCCTAAGCGTCCCATCTGAACACCAAAAGCAAAGTACAAACCAGACCCAGGATGGGCCAGGAGCCCGCATACACCAGAGTCACAATAAGTAGGGGCACAGCAACACACCCATCGGCATGGCCAATCCATCCCATGCCACATGTGCACAGCACACAGTCCCATTGCCAAGCACACACAACTACAAATGCTACAGCCACACACACACCTCCGGGAAACCCATGTACGAGATTGCACGAACTGTTAATGTCAGACGACAAATACATACTTCGCCAGGTGCAACACAATAACAAATCTCATTCTCTCCACAGGTGACGAACTGCTGGATGCTGGGGATGGAGCCAGCAGCCAGCACAGCCAGCCTACAAGCCCCCAACGAGGACACACGGATCTGGAGGATCTGTCCTCCTCTTCGGACACGGACCACCAAGCAGGCCCATCTGGTGTGGCAGGGCCCAGCCGCTCCCCAGGACCCCTCCTACCCACCAACCCATCATCCAGGGCTGCTGAACATTCCCAGCCCCCTGCTGCCACTGTCGTTGGGGCCACACCCACGGTCATTGCGGCCACTACCACTGCCGCAACCGCCACCATCGCCGCACCGACCACCACCGCCGCCACCACCACCACGTCTTCGCTGGCACCAGCCCCAGCGCAGGTGGTGGCCCGGCCGACTGGATCCACCCTGGGAGCCACAGCGAGGACCGTGGTGAGCAATGTGGCTAGTGGGCAGGCCGGTGGCAGCAGGACTGGTAGGAGGAGCAGGGTCAGGGAAACGCCAGCCTCCCCTGGGAGCCATGCCCTGCCTCAAATGGCCAGAGTCCTTGGGGCCTATGAAGAGGCCCAAGGACAATGGGTCAGGTCTGCTTCAGACACGCGGGAGGTGCTGGGGGTGCTGAGGTCCATGGACGCCCGTATGGGCCAACTCGTGGACCTCATGGGCCAGCTGGTGGTGGCGGTGAGGTCACAGCCAGGGACAGCAGCTCCCCTCCGCCACCACCTGCCGGGGCGCAGGGTCGAGCAGCAGTGTCCAGTTCCCCTGCGTCCACAGCCAGTGAGCACACCTCAACCACCAGCATGTCGCAAGCAGGCACCCCCTCGCAAACGTGGAAGGGGCCGTCCGAAGTGGAAACAGATCTCCCGGGAGGATTTTGCACGCTCCAAACGCAAGTGAGGCAGCCAGCCAGCCTTCCGCCAGCCTTCCTTGACCAGCCACTGCATTGACTTGGACTACGATCCCACTCCACACAGCCATCTGGATGGCATGTGTGTGTTGGACTATGGACATAGAACCAGTGGGTACACCCTGAGCATCACGCAGCCATGACCGACAGCTCATTGTCACTGCACGCACCACTTTTGTCATCACCTTACACACAATCACATGTCACAGTTTGAAATAAATGCACCTCTTACACTAACTGCTGTTTGTGCCCTGTGTTTTATTTGTACGGAATACAACGGCCACCTTGGGCGGAAAGGCACCTGATGCGTGGCATGGCAATGGAATCCGGAGGGCCTGTAGGGACCTAGGGGTGGGAGACAGAACAGGAGCACATTCAATGAGTGTGTCACACACCCATCACACAGTACATGTCAACAACTACAAGCAATGTACACACATCGCACAGAGCAATAGGGCACAATGCCACAGCCACCAACAGTGGCATACTACCCTGGCCATGGAGCGTTGACACACAGCACGCAGTGAACAAACGGCCACCCTGACACAGCACACACACACCTGCACAGATACAGCCACATCAGCCGTCGTACATGGACACTCACCGTCAAGTGAAGTAGCGGGCGATGAGCTGCTGCCGCACATTACCAGCTTCCTCCTCTCCGCTGTCCTCCTCACTCGAGCTGTCCTGGTCTGCGGGCTGGGGCCCTGGTTGATCTCCGTCATCCACGATGAGGGGGATCTGCTTCCGAATGGCCAGATTGTGCAGCATGCAGCACGCCACCACTATCCGGCACACCTTCTGTGGGGAGTACGCCAGCGCACCCCGGTGCGGTCCAGGCACCTGAACCTGGACTTGAGGAGGCCAAAGGTACGCTCGACCACACGTCTGGTCCTCCCATGTGCCTCATTGTAGCGATCGTCTGCTGGGGTGCGAGGATTCCTCAATGGACTGAGCAGCCATGCCCCATTCGGGTACGCAGAGTCACCTGGGTGTGAGGGACACAGAGAACCGTTGCCATTCCAACTGGACAGGGGACAGCATCGCACAACCAGCACGCTACACCACTCCACATACTCACCGACAATACAGCCACGATCCTGTTGCATATTGGACATCAGTCGTGGCAAGATGCTGTTGCGCATTATGTGTGCGTCATGGGCCGAGCCTGGGAACTTTGCACACACGTGGGTGATCACCATGTCCGCAAGGCACACCACTTGCACATTCAGGGAGTGCGTGTGCTTCCTGTTGCGGTACAGGTGCTCAGTGGCCTGTGGTGGAACAAGGCCGACATGTGTGCAGTCAATGGCTCCAACGACGTGTGGGATTCTGCCAAGGGCATAGAATGCACCCTTCACTGCCGCCAATTCACGAGCCCTGGGGAAGCGGATGTACCTGTTTCGGTACAGCATCATGGCTGCCAGTACATCCCTCAGCACCTTGCTGAACATGGGCTGGGACATCCCTCCTCCAATGCCCACTGTGTGCTGGAATGACCCAGTGGCGAAGAAATGCATGGCGGCCATCACCTTAGCCGTGGGGGTGACATCAGTCGGATACACCCTGCGGGGACGGAGATGGGGTTCTAACATGGCACACAGTCGATGCAGGGTTGGCCTGTCCAGCCGAAACTTCCTAATAACCTCTGTATCGTCCATGTCCGCCAGCAATTGGTATGGGCGGTCAATGTTCGGTCTCCGCCTAGGGACAATGGCAGAGGACACATGTCAAAGCAACACGACACATAGCAATTTCGCATACACATCACTGACATGACTGAGCAAGCACATGAGCCACAGCCCAGCTGTCAAGCTGGGACGGCACGGCCACAATACACTTACACAGGTCTCCCAACAATGGCAATGGCTAGTGTTACAAACCACTGCCATGTGCATGCACATGGGGATCTAGGCCCCAATGACTTGCGGGCGTGCTGATGGGGACTGACTGCATATCCGTCAAGCGGCAACGCCACGGCAACATGAATGTCTGCTGAGCATGGAACTGCTTCCGCGGCTGGATGAGTATGGCACACGACGACGACGATGTGGGCACAGGCTGAGCGGCCAAAACAAGTGGGACCTGTGGCACGAGGGGATATGAGACAGTAGTAGGTGTCAGCACTGCACCCTATGTCCAGCACTGTACGGATCACACCTCCCGAAACATTGACAGGTGTCCACATTGACAGCCCCATGCCAAGACGGCTGTGTGCTTGCAGTCACACATCACAGGTGAGAGGTTACATTGCACGTGCCAGGTGGCAGACGTACATAGTGGGAGCTGGCATGTGTGTGCATGTGTCTCCTGTTCAGGATCCACCAGATGGGCGCTGACTCTGTACTGACCATTGGACACAGCATGTTCCGTGGAAGGCTTGTGTGTGTGGGATGGTGGCACTGGATGTGCCTCCGTTGGGTGGGGGCCATGCACAGGGCGGGTACGTCGATGATTGCGCATTGTTGGTCACGGTGGGTGCACCAACTAAGATGTGTTGCCCTGTGTTAAATTCCTATGTCCGCATGATGATGGACTGTAGATGTGGGCAGACTACACATTGGTCGATGTGCTGTCTATATGCATGTGCCTTCACACCAGGCACAGCTGCCCCTGCACATGTGACCCCTGCTGGACTCGCTGCTGGGTCTGTGGAGCTGATGCACCTTCTGCGCGTGGGGCGGACAGCTCTCCTCACTTCCCTCATTGCGCATGTCATGACTTTGCCGCAGGTGACATGGATCATGGAGGGCCCACATGTACGCGTGGGTAGGCTACACATGATTGTTCACTGGTCGCCACCCCCAGTCAGTGTTTCGAATGGGAAGGTTGTCGTGCTGGTGGTATGTTCGATGTGGCGGATGGGCGGGCCTAGGTGCGGGCTTACATTCCGGACATGGGGGGTAGTTGTATTGGCGACTAGTTGCAGTACACACGGGACACGTCTCTTCCTTACCACATCTGGGTCATCCCTTGTACTAACTGACAGTGATACAGTCATCTTCGCCCCAGCCCTCATGTCCTCCCCTCGCTCCCCCAATATGCATGCTCACCTGCGAGGCTAGCGCTTGCACAGGCAGCCCCAAGCTCGCACCAGAGAGGGCAAGGAGTGTATGTGTGGGTCCAGTTGCACGAGTGGGCTGTCTCAGGGTATGATGTGTGGCGGGACGCCGTCCACCTGCGTGGTGCCCCAAATGGAGACCCGGCCTGCATGGACTATGCATCACAGTCTTCGCCTTCCGGATCCGCCACCTGCGACACCCAGTGGCTGTGGCTGCCCTTGCGGCCAGGCCGCGTCCGTCTGTGGCTGATGGCCCACACATTCACTCTTTGGCCTCTCTGGGGAGGGCTCGGGGTGGTGGCGCACGCGCTTGCACTTAGTCGCAATGGCATGTGGCGTGGTTGGTATGATGGGCAATGGATGGGATGGTGCGAGCCACCTCCCGTGATGTCAGTGCTGCTCGTGCTGTGGTGCGTCCCCCTACACTTCCATTTGACTTGTGCCATGCTAGACGTTGAGGTTCTATTGCCTGCGTGATATGACCAGGAGGAGCGCGAGGAGACCTCTCACACACCATGCTCCACTGCCATCCCGTGCCCTGTATCGCCTGTGCGGATTGACTATGTTGGGGTTACACCTGGTCGACTGGGGCTGTGTGTGCCTTGTCAAGGGGCATGGCGGGCGCACAACAGGATCCAGCTTGTCCACAGAGGGTGGGCTGAGGTGCGCCTGGTACCGCTTTGTACGTGTGCCCGGCTGCTGTGCACACACGTGTTCACTCCCCCGACAGGTGTCCTCTCACATTGCCCAGGGAAGCGGTGGTGTACTGTTCATGACCCCTCCCAACACGGCGTGCTCCAACTTGGCATGTGCGCATCTACCCGTCACACCCACCCACCTGAGCACTGCGTCCATACGACTTCACACGACACATGTGTGTCTTCCACAGTTGTGCTACTCATTTGCGTTGACATCCAATACCAGTGGACTACATGGTCATGTCACGACTGCCGTGTACTTCACATACTCTCATCCTCTCTCATTCGTACTTGTGAAATGAGTCAGCGGAGACAGTTTTGGTTTCAAACATTATATTGAGTCTTCTGTCCTCTGTGATGCAGTATAGTGGACACTACTGGCAGCGGAATACATGTTGAGGATATACTGAGCATGATTGCAAATGGGATAGGGTGTGGGGTTACATGTGATTGGCTGTTGCATGTGGGATGTGGGCTTCAGAGTGACATCTGCTTGGCCAAGGCTGTGCTAATGTACATTTACGTATAGCTGCGGAGCTGCGGACTTTGACACAGACGGTATACATGTAGCCTACCAGACCGCTTGGCATCATGGGCACAGTCCATCTCAGTTCCATGTGACAGGTTTACTGCGGTTGTTCCTCATGCACGCGTGCATGTGAGATGACATCAGGGCATGTGCTTGCGTGCATGCAGCGGCGTGCCACTTGTTGTTGCACTGTGGTGGTTACTGGACATGTCACAGTCACTGGGGTCGTGTTGTTGTTGTATGCACTTGTCGTCCATGCAAAGGTCCTGGTATGGGATTCCCGGGGCGGGGGTGGGAGGGGTGCAGCACCCACAGACTCCAGGCGACCTATTCATGTCCACTGAGCGGTGTGTGTGTCCATGTGCGCTGGATCCATGTCGTGTCCTGGTTGTTCGTGCAGTTCCGTCCATGTGGGTGCGATACACAGAGCCCATGCCACTGCCTCCCACGATGCATGCGGTGTTCCTGGATGTGATGGGGAACAGTGTGCATGTCCCGGTCATATCCGATGTCATGGCGATGTCGTTGATGGTGTGGTTACAGTTGCCGGTCGTTTGGTATGGCTGTTGTGGTGGTGACTGGCCAGTCCGTGCGGAAGCTAAGCATGGGTGCGGGGTTGGACATCATAGGTCAATCGGGGAACCTGCGTTGTGGTCCG